>JAJIBD010005588.1:0-40544 GCA_021461705.1 Cryptotis parvus | reverse complement strand
GCAGTCTTATCTGGACCATGTATTCTGTACTGGCTGGTATAAATATTCTCTCATGCTACCACAATCATCGTGGGACTAGCTAGATATTACCAGTATATTTGCCTGGCCACGTTGGATCTCTAAGTAATTAGACCAGAGAAAGGCTGTTTGCTTCCAAGCAAGCAAGCATGGCTCCCTGATAACTCAAAGGCAACTAAAATACAAAACTACCGTGAAGTAGACGAGACTCTTGTGAAGGCTTGGAGGAATATTTAACTGGCATTAGTATTAATCTTTGGTACAGAGACATGCCATCTCAGAAACCCCTTCTCTACCCTATAAAGGCAATTCCAGGCAGATCTTGGCTCAAGACATTAAGTGAGGTGCTGGGAGAAATTACCTGAGGGCATTTGATCCTTCCTGCCAGGGGAAGTTACATTTAGCTTATAGCTTCTCCCAGCTCTGCTAGGAGGCTTTTTAGCTCTGGGTCCTTGTAAACAACCAGATGGTCTCCTGAAGTTACTACATTTCTGTTTTCATCACTAGATAGCCCAGCCCAGAATGGGCGCTGGGGAGTTTGGGGGATTCCTAGCTATAGAATAAGCTGCAAGAAAGAAGCTCTCTCTCTTTTTTTCCTTTTGCCATTCCGGCTTCCCTTGGTGTTTTGCTTCTCCGTCCTCTCCATTCTCTGTTGGGCCTCAACACATGGTGGCAGCCATCTTGGCCTACACCTGGCTGGGGCCTAGCTGGGAACCCAGAGTCCAGCGGTTTTCCCTGCTCTTGGATTGTATATTGGAACCTGTGATAGTAAAGCCCTTTTAAAACTGCATGCGGATTCCTAAGTCTTCATCTATTCTCTGCCGGCTTCAGAGGCAGAAGGGAACTTCGCTTCCCGGCACTGTCGGGCACCCCAGAGGTGCTCCCGACAACCATCTACTCCATTAATAATTTATTCATTAACCGCATTCTTATTGGGGCTAGAGAATTATTGCTGGATAATAATACAACGTGGGGAACAAGTTAACTGTTGGATTGTATGGTATTTCAAAGTACATAAGAACAGGAAATGGAAAAATATGGATATCTGCTTAAATAATCCTAAGTTTTAACTGACCAAAAGGAAAAACGGTGATCTGATATAAGTGATGTCAATGAGGAAGAAGCTTGCCAGGAAATTTCAGCTATCTATGCTTTTTTTAATGCCAGAAGCAAAGTGTTCAGTGACAGAGCGGAGCCTGCATGTGAGATCTCTAATTGTATGTGAGGAGGCATGGGTTGAGAGATGAGGTATGTTGAATTATACCTAAAAGCAATTATGAAGTCAAATGCTTGACTGTAAGAAGAGTATAAGAGCCCGTAACTCAGATCTGTTTCAAAAATATAATTTTAGTTTGAATGTAAAAAGTGAAAAGATAAAAATTGAGAAACCAGTCAGCAATTTCCATATTTGAAGCTGAAACATCTTTGGTGTTTGGTAATAAGACTGCCTTTCTAATTATTTCTATGTAGTTCAAAATTTTAAATACATTTGTAGTCCAAGGGACAACATAGAAATGGGTTACTAATATGCAATTACTTTATTAAAATTTACCCCTAGTATTAATCAGCAGAATATATTACATGCATCGATATATTTGAAAGAACTATAATATTCTTAGTTTAATAACTCATTGACTAATAAAGAGTAAAATAATTTATTTTTTAGCAAAACAATGAATAATATAAGGCGCACTGTCAGTGGGGAAAACTTTTAGTAATATATGTGAACCGCTGCATTTAGCTGTTGAAAAAATTGAAACTTCTATTTAGAATTTGAAGACTAGATACTAGATACATACCAAAGTAATGTTTGGTTTAGGGAAGATGATAGACATAGAATGTTATGTACAGGGATAAAGAAGTGAAGACTTAGGTTGATGTACCAAAACAATATTTAATTTTAAGTAAAAATGAAGTATTCAGTGATTCTATTTTTATCTTCCTGAATATTAACAAGTAACAAATATGACTGAATTTTTTTCATGTTGTGTGGATATAGAATCTGGGGATGTTTTTAAATGGAAAATTAAAAATTAGATATTAAGATACTAAGAAGATACTATGAAGATGCCCCCTTAAATAGTATAATTTCAGCTGCAATGGTCAAGAAAAACCCAAGGAATGCCTCAATAACAGGTGAATTGCTAGTACTGCTGAAAATGAAATAAAAACTATTATTACTTAACTGGTTTACCGAAAGTTTACAATGGTAAAGGAAAACTGCTTTCATTTGATCAGCCAATTTATAAGTTCAAAAAGAAAATTGGAATAATGAAGAATAACTAAGCATACTATTTAAAAGTTCACTTGCACATTTGCTATTGCAATTATCATATTTTTGCATTTTAATATTGACAATACTTTTGATGGTTCATTCCATTTTGCTGATTTGGATTAGTTGCATCACCCTCTATAAATGATATCTCTATTTAAACAAAGCTCAAAGAAATAAATTTTTCCTAAGGGTTCTAGATGACTAAGCTTCCACAATATATCCTGTATTCATTTTTCACATCTTCCACTATATTTTATTTTGTGTGTATAGAATGATGTTTGCTTATATCATTAATAACTGTATGATTTGGGGAATATAATGCTGTAGATTTCCTATTTGTACAATGACTTTTTATGCTTTGAAATAAACATTATTTATTGCTGTTATGATCCATTTATTCATTGGCAGATATTAACCAAATAATCTAAAATTCTGAGAATTAGGTGATAAGTAATAGTTGTAAGAGAGCCTATAAAATCGTGGAGCTTAAAAGCCTAGAACGTGGACCTAGAGTGAGAGTACAGGATACTATAGCAGGTGGGACGCTTGCCTTTTATGCAGTGAATCAGGTTGGATCCCTGTACAGTCACCAAGCACTGTGAGGACTAACTTCCGAGGGCAGAAGCAGGACTAACCCCTGAGCATTGCTGAGTATGGCCTTCAAGCAAAGAACAACAGCAAAAACTAGAGCATAAGAACTGGTCTTCAGGAGAAAATATGCCACTTATGGGGCCCCAGTAGAAGACAGGGAGGAAACAATGACTATGGCTGTGTGAATAGTCCATTTCCTCAACCTGGAAGAAAAGGTGGCACTGAAAATCACTTGTATCACTTGTCTTCCTACTGTTCATGGATTTGCTCAAGCTGACAGCAGTAACATCACCATATGTCCTGTCACATGCTAGTGTAGCCCAAGGGCATGTGATTGCTCCAGGAACATAATAAAGAGCCTCAAACCATTCCATCAGGTCATGGGAATGAGATTATAATTGTTACTGGTATTTGTCATATCAAAAATTCAGTGCCATTTGATATTTGATATGGCACTGAAAATATAGGGCACGAAACCTTTTTCCCCAACAGTGCAGTAGACCACAGAAAAAAAAGCTTATTTTTTAAATAATTACTCCTCGTAGTAGCAGAGTAGTGGGTGAAAGGCAAAAGGGAGTGGGGTGGACATTGGTAGATGGAAGTGGACACTGGTGAGGAAATAGG
Source organism: Cryptotis parvus (assembly GCA_021461705.1). Classification (NCBI taxonomy): domain Eukaryota; kingdom Metazoa; phylum Chordata; class Mammalia; order Eulipotyphla; family Soricidae; genus Cryptotis; species Cryptotis parvus. The sequence goes on along the minus strand of JAJIBD010005588.1, from coordinate 37,036 downwards.
TGCTGAAATATTGTATGCCTGACTGTATCACTATATTCCCGTTCATCATCGATTGGCTTGAGTGGGCACCAATAACATCTCCATATGTCCTGTCTCATGCTAGAAGAGCCCAAGGCATCTGCTTGCTCCAGGAACATAAAGAGCCTCAAACCATTTCATCAGGTCATGGGAATGAGGTCTATAAATGTTACTGGTTTTTGGGCATATCAAATACGACACGGGTACCTTGCCAGGTTCTGCCGGGGGGGTAGCATACTCCTGTAGTCACCTCTAAATAAAGCATTTATTGATGAACCTCGTGGCTGTGCGAGCCGGGCTGTGATAGGCTGGTCTGCTGACACCCATTCATAAATAACTTGGTAATTTCATGGCGACTGAAGGAAAAAAATAGAACCTAACAAGTGAAAAAATTCAGAATATGAATTTAAGATTAAATGTGCGTATAAATTCAGGTTGTTTCAAATAAAAAAAATCAAGCAAACAAACCACAAACCTAGTAGTGAAAATTCCAGGGAGTCCCTCAAAGGATTGAGTGCATGATGCACACAAGAGGCAAGAGGTGAATCTCAGGCTTCACCTAACCCGCCCAGCATCTCCAGAAACCATCCTTTTGACCTCTGCTCCTATGAACCTGTGACTGCGTTGCCTGCAGATTGGGAATCCTCTGGCCTGTTTAACTAACCAAGTATTACTAGACCGGTTTCTGGGCCCTCAAGCATTTCTTGGAAAATAACCCCACCCCAACCCTCCAGTTCCACAAACAAAACTATTAGACAAAGCTAGTAGCAGAGAAAGACGCTGCGTGTATAGTTAAACAAATATTGCAATTACTATTAGAATGAAGGATACAGTATTTAAAAAAATAATATGCAGCACGGCACTTCGACATAGAATCATGCATGGTTTTTTCAAAGAAATATCTTGATGTTAAGTGCATGAAAAATGTTCACTGGCTGTATGTCACGGGCATATTTGAAGAGCAGAAAATATGTGTAAAAGCCTTGTGGGTGCAGTAAGCATGACATGACTGTACAACTGATAGAGCAAATGGACTGTGATGTTAGTTTTTGTTGGTAAAGGAAGGAAAGAGACTAATTAGAAAGAACTGTAAAGTACTTCCATACTCCCAAAATAGTGTAGCACCAGAAAAGGACAAATGGCAAAGTCAAGTTTGTGTAAACTTATGCATATTCAAGCCTCGATAGATGTTTTGTCCATCTATGAAGCAACAGCTCTCTAGAGAGAAATTGTATTAGCACAAAGATATAAATACTTTCTGGAAAGATTAAAAATATGAAGCCATAGATTATAACAGAACTATTGTATCCATTATGCTAACCCAAAACTCTTCACTTTATAGGAATCTATATTTGTAGATGACACTATACAGAACAAAAAAAAAGAAAATTCACAATTATATTGAATATGAGAGTATTAGCACTCTTGTTACCTCCAATCTTTATAACATTGAAATGCTTAATTGTCGGGGACTCTGCCGGGTCCCCAACAGTGCCGGGAAGTGAGTTCCCTTCTACCTCCGAAGCCAGCTGGGAATGGATGAAGACTCAGGAATCCGATGCAGTTTTAAAAAAGGACTTTACTATCACAGGTTCCAATATACAATCCAAGAACAGGGAAAACCTCCGGACAATGGGTTCCCAGCTAGGCCCCAGTCAGGTGTAGGCCAAGATGGCTGTCACCATGTGTTGAGGCCCAACAGAGAATGGAGAGGACGGATAAGCAAAATGCCAAAGGAAGCCGGAAATGGCAAAAAGGGGAAAAAGAACTTCTTTCTTCTTGCAGCTTATTTTTTAGCTAGAAATCTGCCCAAACTTCCCAGCCCGGCCCACTTTGGGCTGGGCTATCTAGAGAAAACAGGAAAATAGCTCTATAGAAATGTATCAACTTCAGGAGAACATCGGGCAAGCTGTTTACAAGGACCCAGAGCTAATTCAAAGCCTCCTAGCAGAGCTGGGAGGAGCTATAAGCTAAATGTAACTTCCCCTAGCAGGAAGGGTCAAATGCCTTCAGGTAATTTCTCCCAGCACCTCACTTCATGTCTTGAGCCAAGATCTGCCTGGAATCGCCTTTATAGAGTAGAGAAGGGGGTTTCTGAGATGGCATGTCTCTGTACCAAATACTAATGCCAGTTAAATATTCCTCCAAGCCTTCACAAGAGTCTCGTCTACTTCACGGTAGTTTTGTATTTTAGTTGCTTTTTGAGTTATGAGGGAGCCATGCTTGCTTGCTTGGAGGCAAACAGCATTTCTTTCTGGGTTAATCACTAACATGGCCAGGCAAATAAGCTGGTAAGATCTAGCTAGTCCCACGATGATTGTGGTAGCATGAGAGGATATTTATATCAGCCAGTATACAATACATGGTCAGATAAGACTGCCACATTTAGACTACCCCCTATCTATGAAGTGACCTGCAGGAGGCAGTCCAGGGCAGATGCAGAGGCCTAGGCTTTTAGGTGTCCTGCAACACTTAACTTTTATGCTTATTTCCTTTCTGAAAAGTAGGAAACTGCTGGAATTCTTATACATAGTAATGGGAAGTACTAGCATACAACAGTTTTATGTTTTAACTAAATCAGACTTAGAAATTGTTTACTGATATGTCTTACATAGAAAATTGAGTTTATGTTTAAAGGAATATTCACAAGAGTATCTAAATATTTTTCTTTGTATATAGAAATAAAATTGAACATTTATAAAAGTGGCAAATATTTATTAAAGTAAATATTATAACATGACACTTTAGAAAATAAATTCAAGTGACATTATAATATTTAAGAATTTCTAATAATTAAGAATACAAAATGGATCAAACAGAATGATAAAATGCTCAGCATGAATAATTGAGTTTATAAAAAGAGTTTATCCCTTCTCCTCTCTCTCTTCCTTCCTTCCTCCCTCCCTCCTTCCCTCCTTCCCTCCTTCTCTCTCCTTCTCTCCTTCCCTCCTTCCCTCCTTCCTCTCCATCCTTCCTTCCTTCCTTCCTTCCTTCCTTTCCTTCCTTCCTTCCTTCCTTCCTTCCTTCCTTCCTTCCTTCCTTCCCCCTTCCCTCCTCTCCTTCCCTCCTTCCCTCCTTCTCTCCCTTCCCTCCTTCCCTCCTTCCCTCCATCCTTCCTCCATCCTTCCTTTCTTCCTTCCTTCCTTCCTTCCTTCCTTCCTTCCTTCCTTCCTTCCTTTCCTTCCTTCCTTCCTTCCTTCCTTCCTTCCTTCCTTCCTTCCTTCCTTCCTTCCTTTCTTCCTTCCTTCCTTCCTCTCCACCCTCCTTCCCTCCTTCTCTCCTTCCCTCCTTCCCTCCTTCCCTCCTTCCCTCCTTCCCTCATTCTCTCTCCTCCTTCCCTCCTTCCCTCCATCCTTCCTCCTTCCTTCCTTCCTTCCTTCCTTCCTTCTCCTTCCTTCCTTCCTTCCTTCCTTCCTTCCTTCCTTCCTTCCTTCCCTCCTTCCTTCCTTCCTTCCTTCCTTCCTTTCTTCCTTCCTTCCTTCCTCCTTCTTCCTCCTTTCCTTCCTCCTTCCCTCCTTCCCTCCTTCCCTCCTTCCCTCCTCCTTTCCTTCCTCCTCCTTCCCTCCTTCCCTCCTTCCTTCCTTCTTTCTTCCTTCCTTCCTTCCTTCCTTCCTTTCCTCCTTTCTTCCTTCCTTCCCTCCTTCCCTCCCTCCTTCCCTCTCTCCTCCTTCCTTCCTTCCTTCCTTCCTTCCTTCCTTCCCTCCTTCCTCTCCCTTCCCTCCTTCCCTCCTTCCCTTCCTTCCCTTCCTTCTCCTCCTTCCCTCCCTCCCTCCTTCCCTCCTTTCCTCCTTCCCTCCCTCCCTCCCTCCTTCCCTCCCTCCTCCCTCCTCCTCCCTCCCTCCTTCCCTCCTCCTTCCCTCTTCCTCTTCTCCTCCTCCCTCCCTCCCTCCCTCCTTCCCTCCTTCCTTTCCTTCCTTCCCTCCTTCCTCCTTCCCTCCTTCCTCTCCCTCCCTCCTTCTCCTTCCCTCCTTCCCTCTCCTCTCCTTCCTCTCCTTCCCTCCCTCCTCCTCCTTCCCTCCTTCCTTCCTTTCTTTCCTCCTCCTCCCTCCCTTCCCTCCTCCTTCCTTCTTCCCTCCTCTCTTCCTTCCTCCTCTCTTCCTTCTCTCCTTTCCCTCCTCCCTCCTTCCTCTCCTTCCCTCCCTTCCTCCTTCCTTCTTTCCTTCTTCCCTCCTTTCCCTCCTTTCCTCCTTCCCTTTCCTTTCTCTCTTCCCTCCCTCTCCTCCTTCCCTCCTTCCTCTCTCCCTCCCTCCCTCCCTTTCCCTCCCTCCCTCCTTCTCCCTCCCTCCTTCCTCTTCCTTCCTTCCTTCCTTCCCTCCTTCCCTTTCTTCCCTCCTTCCTCCTTTCCTCTCCTTCCTTCCTTCCTTCCTTCCTCCTCCTTCCTTCCCTCCCTCCCTCCCTCCTTCCCTCCCTCCCTCCCTCCTTCATTCCTCCCTCCCTCCTTCCCTCCTTCCCTCCTTCCTCTTCCTTCCTTCCTTCCTTCCTCCTTCCTCTCCTTTTCCTTCCTTCCCTCCCTCTTCCTCCTTCCTTCTCCTTCCTTCCTCCCTTCCTTCCCTCCTCCCTCCTCCTCCCTTCCTCCTCCTCCCTTCCCTCCCCTCCCTCCCTCCCCCTCCTCTCCTCCCTCTCCTCCCTCCCTCCCTCCCTCCCTCCCTCCTCCCTCCTTCCCTCCTTCCTTCCTTCCTTCCTTCCTTCCTTCCTTCCTTCCTTCCTTCCTTCCTTCCTTCCTTCCTTCCTTCCTTCCTTCCTTCCTTCCTTCCTTCCTTCCTTCCTTCCTTCCTTCGTTCCTCTAAGCAGTACTCCTAGCAATTCTTAGCTAGTCAGGCTAGTGGTTCAATGCTGAAAGACATGGTACAAATGAACCCTTTTGAAAACACTGAAAGATTTATTCTGAAAAGGAATAAATTATTATTGTGATTAACTTACATCTTTTTTAGTTGAGCTTGGGAATGGAATGGAAATATCTATTCTACTTGTGGCCAATAATAGGCCACAAGTAGTTACCAGTTACCAGTCCCTAAGTATAATTTTATTTTGTATATTTACTTGTAAAATTTTCCTGTCTAAGTGTTTAACTTTTTAAAACTTATTAAAGTTCTCTTATTTATAATACTGTCAATGATACTCACCATGCACACAATTCCAACACAGACCCATCACTAGTTTGGCCACCTTCCGTGCTCCAACAAGCCCCTGGGGTAATACATATAGTTTTAACCAGTTACAATGGGTTCTTGAAAGAAAAGCCTTTAGCACCTTCACCTAGAAAACATGTATTATCCTCATTTTTTTGACTTGAAGTATAGTATCCAGCTGACTATATTAATCCTATATCAACACCTATTCAATTATAATTCAATATATTTTCAAAATCAATAGCAAATAGCTAATAATAATCTGAAATTTTATATAATTCAATCTCTATTTGCACCATAGTTACTCTGACCTCAAGTATTTTTTTACTCAGCTGGCATCTATATTCTTCCATCATGTGAAGCAAATTATTGCCAAAAATGTTATTCCATTTTCCTTTCCTTCTAATTAAAATAGTCTTCACCCATTAAACAAGCTACATTTTCTAATATCTCCTACAACTCTATAAAATGTAAAATCATTTTTCCCCCAATATAACCCAACCAAATATGTACCACATCCCACTCGATCTATGCTTTGATGCTTCGTTGTTTTCTCCTTTACATACAGCATCATATAATTTACTAGAGTTAGTCATTGCCTGTTTATATTTTTTCCTCCACTAGAGTAATAAATCACCTGATCACTTGACATCCCATTACTCATCATTTTGCTTCGAGCGGGCACCAGTAACGTTTCCATTTGTCCCTGGCACATGCAGTGTAGCCCAATGGCATCTGCTTGCTCTAGAAATACAAAGAACCTCAAAACATTCTTTCAGGGTCTTGACCAAGAAGTCTGACCATCTTGTAGGTGGGCAGTCACATGATCTTTTGACATCCCATGGGATCCAGATGAGGATAAGTTATGGCTTCTACATCATCAGAAAGAAAGGGAAGAAGGAAGAAAGAAAAGAATTACTTGTTGCTTATAAACACTGGATTATTTGTCAAATGAGCAAATATTTTGACATAAATAGGGGAAAATTATGTGCATCGGAAACTCTATCTTCTACTCAAAAATAGTATTATTTGATTTTATTTCTATTCAGGAGAGCTATTGTAGAACTCAGGTTAACTTAGAACAGATTAAGGTGAAACTACTTTCCTTATCTACACTTCAATTCTCCTATATTTTCTTATTCAGAAAAAGAATAACGCTGCGGCCTTCCCAAATGAACTTAACCTATTTATTTCAATCTGTTTAGTATATATAATCCTTTTTTTGGGTAAGTCTTTTATTTAGTTTCTTTACTGCCTAGTCAAGAGTTATTGTTTTATTAGTTAATACCTACAGAGGAGACTAGATTCAAATCTTAGCCTTTGTTAAACAATATTTCAAAAGAATTTTTTGAAAAGCAAATTTTTATTCTGAATATCAAGGCAGAAATAACTGTGATTTGTGAGCTCATGCGTAGATATAGAATCACAGAAATAGAATTTTATGCATACTAAAGTCATAAAGAATATTTTATTAGTGGGATTAACTGTATTACTCAATATCTGGAAACAACTCTTCATCATTTATACTACAACTAGGAAGTCCAGAAATAGAAGCACTGTATGGGAAAAAAAGACAAAATAAAATGAAAAAAAATAGAAACTTTTGTTAACAGCAGTGATGTAAATAACAATAAAAATCAGAAAAAAAATAATTTAATTAAATAAAATATACGGTGTATAAAATCCTTTAATATCAATCTCAAAAACAAGGTCAGATTGATAGTATATATTGTAAGGCACTTGCATTGCATGCAGTTGACCTTGGTTTGATCCCCTGAGCACTACCAGAAGTAGTTCCTGAGTAAAGATTCAGGAACAAATTCTAAGCATTGCTGGGTATGGATTTTGTTGTTGGAAACAACAAAAATGTTGAACAATAGAAAATATATGCATAGTTATTGGAATTTTAAGAACATTTTGGTTCAAGATATAAACATGTACCCCCATACCATGAGGGCCTCCGATTTCAACATCTGAACTACACAGTTCCTCAGACCTCCACCCAGCAGAATGCTTATCTTTCCCTGTTTTGCACGGGCACTTTGCAGCCACGCAGTTCATCAATATATGCATAAGATTAAGGCTACTACAAGAGTATCCCACCCGCACAGCAGAGCCTGGCAAGCTACCTGTGTTGTATTTGACATGCCAAAAACCAGCAACAATTATAGACCTCATTCCCATGACCTGAAGGAATGGTTTGAGGCTCTTCATGTTCCAGGAGTGAGCAGATGTCCTTGGGCTACACTAGCATGTGACAGGATGTATGGAAATGTTATTGGTGCCTGTTCGAACAAATCTATGAACAACGTGAAGACAAGTGATACAAGTGAAGTGATACTGGGGCCAGAGTGATAGCACAGTGGGGAGGGAATTTGCCTTGCACATGACTGACCCAGGTTCGATCCCAGGCATCCATATGGTCCCCGAGCACTGCCAGGAGTAATTCCTGAGTGCAGAGACAGGAGACCCCTGAGTGTTGCTGGGCGTGACCTTAAAAGCTAAAAAACAAACAAACAAGTGAAGTGATACTGCTGTATAATAGTGCATGTTGCTTTTTGATGGCATAGAACCATGATTTATGCATTTTTCTATATGTTGGTTATAATAAAATGCATTTATCTAAAATCACTAAGTGCACACATAGTAATAATAGCTATGTTCTGGATAGAATGGTAGATTTATAAACTGAATGGTAGATTCTAAAACTTAGTTTTAGAAAAGATATATAACCACCAAGAGAAATATTTTAATATATCATTCCATAGTAACTCACTTTTAGGAACTGAAAAACAGATCAATGAAAAATAAGTAGCAAGAGTTTAAGTTATAAATTAAACACAGTGCAATCAATTAGAAGCCCATTGACAGCAAATACTTACCAAGCAAGCAATAGTTACATTCACAGATCTTTTTTATTCTCTGCTCACCTAGATGGATGTTCTCTTTCAACTCACCTAGGGTTAAATATGCAGATTATTTTTTAACACACAGATCATGTCTTTGAAACTATCATAAGAATAATCTGCATATTTCTTTCTAGAGAAATTGAAATAGAATATCCATCTAGGTGAGATGAGAATAAGAGGATCTAGGTTGGATATACTATATTGGAAATGGGGAGATTAAGTGACTGTTTATTGAGATCATTGTCTTTCTTATTACATCTGGCTCAGAAGAACGCAGCAGACAGGAAATTGAAGAAGACTTCTCTCGGGTATCTGACAAGTTCAAAGGAAAGAACTGAAGAAACTGGCAATAACTCTTCTTACAAAAAATTGTTTCATTTAAGTTAGACAGCTCTAAAACTGGTAGTAAAAAAAATTCATTAAACTAATATGGTTACTAAATATAATTACATCCATAACATAAATGGAGTGTGACTAATAGTAAAGTTGATATGTAATAAAATGATAAAAAACAGAGGTCAAAAAGCTAAATAAACACATAATAATTACTTTGATTATCTAGGAAATCTGAAAGGAATTTTAAAAAGCATCAAATAATGGTCTGAGAAGGCAGAGCCTGATGTCAGACATAGAAGAACCCTATTTATTTTTAAAATTTAATTCAATTTTTAAACTATAAACTATGAGGAACCATAGTTTATAGTAGTATTGAAGTCATTATTTTATAGTTGCAGACTAATTTGACAATTGTGTCACCATTTTCTAATCACTTTCTCTTCACCCACAACCTACCCCCACATTTAAACTTCCAGGAACTCTGAAAAACAGTTGTTAGGAATAGGGACATTAACATACACACACACACACACACGCACAGATGCTAACATCAACTTAATTGCTATAAATTAACCTCTGGCAAAATAGATGAAAAGCATAAATTTTTGCCTGTTTGTTTTCACTTTTGGGTCACATTTGGCAATTCTCAGGTCTTGGTCCTGACTCTATACTCAGGGATCAATCCTGGTGCTGTTCCAAGGACCACATGGAATATCAAGGACATAACTTAGTCAGCTGCATGCAAGAGAAGCTCCCTACCAACTATAAAAGCACTCCTGTTCATGATTTAAAATTTACTATGGAGTCTTAATGTTCTATTAATATGTAGAGTATTTCACTATGCTTGATACAGTGAGCTTTGTTAACTTATAGGTGGATATAAGAAAAGTTGTTTAAAAAATCTCTATTCATGCCTGCTGTTGGTTTGTGCAAGGATATTCCAATGGTAGATATAACTAGAATACTGGCTGATAGGTAGAGATATTCAATCACTTCCAAATAATATAGAAATGAGACAAAACAAAAAATCCTTGGTGACAAGGTTCCTTATTATTCAAATCATACACTGAAACAAACAAGGTGAAATGTAGTATTAAAAATGTAATCTCTATTTCTATAATTTATTACAGATTTTTTTTGTCCAAGACAATGATACAAGCTCCTGTTCTATTTCATTCTAAACCAACAAAAAGCCATGGTCAAAAGAGTCCATGCATATGGTATTTATAAGATAAGTGTAGTTTACTTCATATGATTTTATTTTACTCTGGACTTCCTGCAACTCAGATAGTCTTCCTTTTCAATTACTGGAGATAATTTAATAATGCTGCTTTTCTTAGACAAAGAACTATTCATTGTTTAAAATCAAAGGATGACTTTAGGAAATTTCAAGGATGAATGAATTACTATTTTAGCATTTAAAATGTTGGTCACACTTTATAACACCAGGCCTAAGCTTACAAAGTGCCTCTTTCTTCAGTCTTGGGGGGCTGAATACAAAAGAAAAAGAGTCATTGCAAATACTTGAAAAGTTCATTTTATTAAAAGTTCCTACAGAACTCTTAAACAGAATTGATGAAATGCAGAATTAAAATGAAAAACACTCAGATCTCTGTCTTTACTTCTAATTTAAGAATACGTCCATAGGTAAAAATATGTAGAATGGTTATGTTGGTTCAGGCAGATTTAAAAAAAAAAATTGCAGTAGCTGTAATCTCCGGAAATTGCTGTTTAATACACCATTTCTAGGGAAGAGTTTTAACTTATTCTAAATTACCTATGCATAAATTCATGTATTTGAAATCTGTGAACTAGTAAATTGTAGCAAAAGGAAACAATGTGTGTCCAGAGAAGAAAAGCTATAGTGACCAATAATTCCCAAACAAACAAAAATATGTATAAGGGTATTTTATGTGTGTGATATGATTTATAGGTAATATAAAACCAGTTAGTAAAAAATATCAGATGTACCTGGAATCATTTCCTTTCAGTGATAAATGAAGGAAGAAAATTAGAAGTTTTCCCAATAGAAAGCTAAAGATTGACCCTGCAATTCCGGAAGGAATTATAAGTTGGTAGACAATTTGTACAAAATTTGTACAAAAATTGAAGACATTTTAAATCTATGATGACATAGATGATATAAATGAAGACATCTTAAATCATTTTAATTACCTTTAAATAAATCAAGAAAATCTTTATTAACAGAAAGCTACTTAATGTTAGGAAACCTATCAAAAGTGTGTAGCAAGCTTCCAAAGAAAATGAGGAAAATAAAAAAATAACAAAGTGAGGACAGCCCCCTTGAGACTGTTAGTTTCAGAGCCATGTGGAGTTTCTCATGAGCATGACTGTCTCAGGGCTTCTCTGGGGTGGTAGAACACAGCGGGATAGGCTGTGGTTTACTGTCTGGTGCCTTCAAGGGACAAAGAGTTATTCTGTCTGTTCAGAATTGCACAAAGGGAAGAGCTTCTCTAGTTGGGGAAAGGCAATTGGCAAAGCAGTTGCTGATTCAAGAGAGAACATTTTTTTATTGATTTGGTTTCAGTTATACTGTGTGCCAGTGACAAGACAAGTATATAGTGTTCCAACACCCATCCCTCCACCAGTGCACATTTCCCAACACCAATGTGCCCAGTTTCCCCCCCCTCCACCCACCCCTCACAACCTGCCTCTATAGCAGCACTTCTCTCTCTCTCTCTCTCTCTCTCTCTCTCTCTCGAGAGAGAGAGAGAGAAAAAAATTTCAAACTAACTATTCACTTAACATTTACTTGACTTCGAGAACTTTCCTCTAATCTAAATTCAACTTTGTGTTTCTAAATAAAACTGGAGTTAGTGGTGCTTCAAATTCCTTCATGTCTTATCATCAAACTTTCCCAAAGCGGACTCATTGTAATTATCATTCAATACACAAAGGCAGTTTAATTACATTTCCCGATATAGCTACATTATCATTTCATATAGCTGTCATCTTAATCCTAAAATAACCATGCTCTATTTCTTGTGAATGTTAAAGTATAATCAACAATAACTCCCATATAGTGACCTGTTCCTGACCCAAAGCTGAAAAGAAGTGGTGAAATGCAATTTCATGCCCAAAAAGTTCTTTTGAAAATTAGCAAACTATTTAGAATAAAAAGCTTTTGTCAGTTCTATTGTCTAAAGTCTGTTGTGTATTGTCCAAAAACTATCATGAATTTACTGAATCAGACAAGCAATATTAAGATCCACAAGAGATTGCAAAATACAGGTTCTCCTTTATTTTCACTTAGCATGCAAAACTATTTAAGAATTCAAATGATCCTGAAGATTTAGGAACTTGGGTTCCAACTCCAGCTGTGTTTCCTGTGGTGATTATTTCCTTGAATAGCTGAAAAAAACATTATAGCCACATACCAACCCATACTGTATTTGCTTATGTCACTCTGCAGGCTTTATTTTATGATGGTGATTCACTAGGATTTGCTTATTATTTTATTTCCATTTTAATGAACACACACATACATATATATATATATATGTATATAAAAGGAAAATCCCCCAAAAATGAGTCTTGTCAAAGAAAGCTATTTTAACCACCAGTCTACCTTGTATGACATTGAAAATATTTCTCTCTCTGGTGCTTTAATTATATAATGAAAAAGAGGTTTTCAAAGTACAGAAAATTTCTTCATGGTTTTTAATAATGTGGGAGGGTAATTCAATAAATATATTGAACACAGAATCACAAAGCGTAGTAAATGATTTTCTGTTTGTTTTTCAAATACTGGCATTCATCTTTGCACCATTTAAGGGTTTTGCTTGTCTATTCATTAAATTTTAATTTAATGATTTCATATTACTTTATTTGGGGGAGTGTGGTCTCCCCATTGGGACCTGTGAGTCTTTCTTGGGCTGCTACTTCAGCGCTAGGCTCAGAACATGTGGCACGGCCTGATCTTGATGAGTTCAGAGACTTGCAGGACCACTCCTGGTGATGCACAGCTTAATGATGCATTCTTTATCATGTTGCTTCTGTCAGCCAAAAAACTAAATAGTTTTAATGAAGCCCAGAGTTGAGCTTTTCTTTTCCTCTTTTTAGTGTTCACTTTTTCTCAATATTTTGTTCTTGGGTTTACTTCCTGTAATGAATTCATCGGCAATTTGCTATTACTAGTGCTACAATCACTCATCTGCAATTTGCTATAACTAGATTAAAGTTAATAACCCATTAGTATAATAGTTAAACTCAAAAGCTTTCATTGATTTGAGGACTGTAGATATAGTGCAGTGGGTTGGGTGCTTGCCTTGCTCAAGGCCAACCCAGGTTCGATACCAGGTGTTCCATAGGGTCTTCCAAGCACCACTAAGACTAAGTCCTGAACACAGAGCCAGGAGTAAGAAATGAGCACAGCTGGATATGACATCAAAACAATAAAAAACCACAAAAGCAGCTCCCTTTTAATTTGTATTGCCACACTTTATTATATGGATGCCATATATCGTGTTTTGCTTTATATGTCATGTACATCTGAAAGCTATTATTGTCTCTATATAAGCTTTTGGCATTTTTCACAATTTTTTGTTTGTGCCATCATATGAATATATATCGGTGCATATATACTTTTGATACACATAATTTATATATATACAATTATATATGGTTTTGTATATATTATTTATTAACTTCTGCTCCTAACTGCTTCTTATTATTCTATAATTTTGCAGTACACTTTAGTACATACTTTCAGTACCTAGTTTCATTCAAATCGATATCAACAGAAAGTAAATGGAAATCAGTTGTGAATTTGAGTGAAAATACACAAAAAACACATAGATTTAAAAAAATTGTTTTTGAGACATATCCAGTGGTGCGCAAGTGCTGCTACTGGCTATGTTCTCAGGGATTGCTCCTGCTGGAAGTCAGGGTACCACGTGAAGTGCCAGAAATCAGACATAGGTCATACATGTGCAAAGTGCCTTAACCACTTTACTATTGCCTGATCCCAAACACATATTTTTACCAAGGTCTGAAAAGTATTTTCTATAATGATTGTAACTATTTAACTTCTCAATAAATAATACATGACTGTTTCTATTATTTTCCTATCTTCATTAATACATGGTTTTATTAATTTTGATCCCATTGGAAAATTTTTTGTCAAAAAAAATGCTTTCACAGAGTAGAGGATGCACTACTTCCTCCCTCCTCCGTATTCATCCAAATGCCTGGGCAGTCACACCCATGCCATAAAGCCACCACCCAGTTAAAATTTTAACTCCAATTTTGTCAATTCCTAGACTCATAATGTCTCAAACGCAACACTACTGATATACCGAGCAGCACACCACATTTATTGGGATATAAAGTAGAAGGCAACCAATAACAAAATATTGCCTATCCTGTAACAATCCCTATCCTTTAACAACATATCAGTAACTACTTATACAAAAACTTAGTGGCTCCATGGTGAGATTGAACAATCTTCATTAACTTTCCTCTAAGAAAACATTTTTGATCATGTTTAGCAAATTATCTATAATAGGCAATATAAAATAAAATTGCTGGGTCTGCTATAGGGACAAACTTGGAGGGTAGTTGGGGGATTGGAGATAACAGAGTGGTGATGGAATTGCGGTTGAGTTTTGAATATCTGTAACAAACTAGCATGAGTGACCAGGTTAAAAAAATTCAGTAGAAGTCCACTAAGTTCAATATTGAAACTTATAGTGAAATAGTGAAAGCAATACCACAGTTGGTCCAATTTGCATGTAGCAGCTCAAAAAAGGTCATGACTTTAGCAACACTATTACAAGATATATGTTGTAATAATCAATATAAAGTAAATTAGCTGGTGTTTTCTAAGGGAGCATGCTTACAGGGTGGATAGGAAACTACGGATTTTGATGGCAGCAAGAGCACATTGGTGGTGGATTGGTGTTGGAATATTGAATACCTGAAACAACTGTACTGTGAACAGTTTTGTAAATCACTGAATTTAAATAAAGTTAAAATGTTTCAAATGCCAAAGGAGAGAAAATTCCAATGAAGTATCAAATAAGTATTAATAATTGGTGTATCTCTTTTAAATTATATATTCCTTTACTTGAATAATTGATTTTTCTTTTTTTGACTTTTTGGGTCACACCCAGTGATACTTAGGGGCTACTTCTGGCTCTGCACTCAGGAATTACTCCTGGTGGTGCAAGGGGGACCATAAGGGATGCTGGGGATTGAACCTGGGTTGGCAACATGCAAGGCAAATGCCCTACCAGCTGTGCCATCCCTCTAGCCCTCAACTTATTAATTTTATTCAATTTCCTCTTTCCCCTCATCAAAGTTAGATTTATATTCTATTTATTAATTTTGTTTAATATATAAGAACATCTTCTAGTTGTTGGTTATTAAAGAGTAAAATAATCAGAATGGAGTAAATCTTATTATAATAAATAGTGACCTGAAAATCTACCTGAATTATCATATAGTATCATTAGTTTGAAGCAATTCTGGGTATTCCCCAGAACATTTCAGTTAGAATGAATATTTGAAGGTCTAAAAGACTTCAGTCCATTGACTCTATTTCAAATTTGGTCTGGACTTAAGCAGATGGAAGGACAGTGATGGTTTAACCCTCATTTCCCTTATCTGTAACCAGAAACAATGCTTATTGTTTTCACTGGCAACTCATTGATCAAAATGAGGCAAAAGTTTTCAATCTATCTAAATGAGAGGCTAACACATGTTGACCTCTATATATAATGATGCACATATACTCCCAAAATACATCAAGAAAACATAAGTAATACATCAATTTCACCTTATGGTTTCATGTATATAGTTTTTATCATGAAGTATATCTCTAGCACAGAAGTTTATTCCATTATGTTTTTAATGAAAAAGCTACCTATCATGTCCTATTAATTGTATAGTTATAGCGCTTGCATTTTTGTTTAAGCTACGAGGATTCTGCTTTTTGCTTTTTGGGTCACACCTGGCAATGTTCAGGGTTTTCTCCTGGCTGTGCACTCAGGAATTACTCCTGGTGGTGCTCGGGGACCATATGGGATGCCGGGGATCAAACCCAGGCAGTCATGGGCGGGCTGCGTGCAAGGCAAATGCCCTACCTGCTAGGCTATTGCTCCTGATTCTGACTCAGGAATCACTCCTGGCAGTGCTCGGCCATGGGCAAGGCCCTACCCACTGTGCTATTGCTCCAGCCCCTCTGTGATTTTTTATTTTAAAACACAGCTGAAGGGAGCAGAGAGGTAGTTTAGTGTCAGAGCACAAGCCTAGTGTCTGTGAGACCCTGAGTTTAACTCCCAGCATCACTCACAGTAAACCCTAAGCCTTCTAAGTGTGGCCGCAGTAAGAAAATCCCAAGTGAAGAAGTGTTTTTGTTGTTAAGAACACAATCTCGTCTTAAGATGGCCAAGTGCTGGTGAGGGGAGGCCTTCCAGAGCACTGGAAGCAGTGGCAGCATGAAGCCCCAGGAACCTTGATGAGTGTTTTGGCAGCTGCTCAACTAAGGACTGACTTGTTTTCAGACAACAAAGGAGAATGAGCCTGCAAGAAGCCAGAGGAACCCTCACACCAGAGGACTGCCATTTTTTCAATCCGGACTCCACAGCTCATCAGAGCTCCACCTAGCAGAACTGCTCGTCAGAGTCCAACCTACAGCCGTCTATTTCAAGCCCAGGTATGCAGGTATGCCTGATCCAGAGACTGAGATACATGGGGCAGAGCTACTACCGGCTCTCCCTGTGCCCAGCTGATCACGAGGTGCCTATGAGGGAATGAGGGTTCTAGCCCTGGCCTGCCACCCCAGAAGAGCCTCGTAAGAATCCAGAGGAACCTCCACACCATGAGGGGCCACCATTTCAACACCATTTTCTAAATCTCCCTGCAAAGCGGCTGCGTGGTTCATCAATAAATGCATGAGATGAGAGGCTACGACTCCACACGGCAGAGTCTGACAGGCTACCTGTGTTATATTTGATGTGCCAAAAACCAGTAACAATTATAGACCTCAACCCCATGACCTGAAGGAATGGTTTGAGGCTATTCATGTTCCTGGAATATGCAGCCAAAGATGCCCTTTGGCTACACTAGCATGTGAAAGGACATGTGGAAATGTTACTGGTGCCTGCTTGAGCAAATCCATGAACAATGGAAGACAAGTGATACAAGTGATACAAGTGATGAGGATTCTGTGTTTATCTAATTGCAATATTACTATATTACTATCACTTGATCACTTGATCACTTGACATCCCTATATTCATCGATTTTCTTGAGCGGAGCGCCTGTAATATTTCCATTTGACCCTATCACTGCCAGTGTAGCCCAATGGCATCTGGTTGCTTCAGGAATATGAAGAGCCTCAAACTGCTCATTCAGGGACTTGACGAAGAAGTCTGATCATCTTGTAGGTGGCGGCCACATGATATTTTGACATATCTTGGGATCTAGTCGATAACAGCTCTAGTCCAGCGGTCGTCTCCAAATAGCATTATATGTCCAGCCCATCTAATACTCGATGCCTTGGCAAACGAGACAGCGTCCCTGACTCTGGAATAGCGACGGAGGTCTGAGCTCCAGATTTCTTCTCTCACTTGAGTGAGGCGTGATATTCCAAGCATAGCTCTTTCGATTCCTCTCTGGGAGACCCGAATAGCATTCTCATCCTGCTTTCATAGGGCCCAGGTCTTTGAGGAGTAATGTTAATGCAGGGAGAACGGTGGAGTCAAAGAGATGTGCCCGGAGCCGGAGGTTCTTTGTCCTTTTAGCTATTTCTTCGATGCCTTTGAAGGCATTCCATGCCGCTCTCTTCCTCCTGCGCAGCTCAGGTTTTAGGTCGTTCATCATGTTGACTTCTCGACCTAGGTACACAGAACTGCTGCATTCAGAGATGCTTGTTCCATTGAGAGTGAATGGGGCCTCTGTAACTAGTGCATTTTTTCATGAACATAGTTTTGTTGAGATTCAGCTGTAGAGCTATCTTTCCACTATCTCGGTCAAAGTCAGCCAGCAAATGTGCCGCTTGGCTAATGTTTGGTGTTATTAGAACGGTGTCATCAGCGAAGTGGAGGTGGTGTAGTTGTGGACCATCTATGTTCATTCCTATTCTTTCCATTCTAATTGTCACATGATGTTCTCGAGGGTGGAGCGGAAGAGTTTTGGTGAAATGGTATTACCCTGCGAACCCCTCTTTTTGACTTCGATGATCACTTCTTTGTAGAATGATGAGATCCTGGTGGTGAATCCCTAATACAACCTCACAAAGGATCTTGATGTATTGTATTTGAACACCCTGTTTGGCTAGAGCTTTGATGACTACTTCAGTCTCCACAGAATCATAGGCTTTCTTTAATCAATGAACGTGAGACAAAGTGGCATCTTGAACTCCCCTACAAACTTCAATGAGCTTGGTTACCATGTGGATATGGTTCGATTGTGCTGAATCCTTTTTTGGAAGCGAGCTTGCTCGCATGGTTGTCCTTCATCTAATGTTCTGCCAATCCCTGTTCCAGGATGACTCAAGTGAACAGCTTGTAGATGACAGACAACAGGCAGATAGGGCGATAGTTGCCAATGTCCTAGATGTCTCCCTTTTCGAACAGTAGAACTGTCCTGCTGGTTTTCCACTGGGAGGGCACCTTGCATTCAGACAGGTAGCATGTGAAGAGTCAAGCCAGTGTATTGATGAGTACTGAAGGCAAATTTTTCATGTTTTCAGGTCTGAATTTGTCTGGGCCTGGTGCTGTTCCCTTCTTTACCGACGAAATGGCATGTCGGATTACAGAAGGGAGAACGTTGGGAACAACATATCCATTCTGCGGAATTTATATGTGGGCAGGTGGACATGGCTATCAAAGAGATCTGAGTTGAAGTCATGGATAATCTTCTCCATTGCCTTTCTGGAAGATGTGATAGATCCATCAGGGCGTCGGAGGTCTTGGTTTATATTACTATATTATATATTATTATATATTACTATAATGTCTTGCCTTATTTATTATTCTGGATTCCCCAACTTTTTTGTGTTTATCTATCATTTTACCATTGATACATCTACCACTTTTGGATCATTTATTGTGTAAAATATCTAGTTATAAAGTCATTTTCCTGTATTTCAATAAGCTTTTCTTTAAAATGATTAATACTTTTTTGGAAGTTTATTATAAAACTACAGTGATCAAAACTGCATAGTACCGGAATAAAGATATTTCCCTGATTGTTGGGTCAGCATTGGAGTACCCTATGATAAAAATCCATATATAAGCAGTTAAGTTTTTGATAAAGGAGCTCAGAACATGAAATGGTGTAGATAGCTTCCTCAACAAATGGTGCTGGAAAAATTGGTTAACTACATATGAGAAACTAAGGCCTGATCCCTATTCTGTTTGAATCCACTTCGAACAAAAGTCGATTTAAAGTGAATCAAAGACTTTGAGATTCTAGAAGAAGCTGTTTAGGAAAATACAGGTAAAACACTTCAAGATTTGGACTTCAACAGTGCCTTAAGTGATCTGATACCACTGACAAAAGCAATAAATAACACATTATTTTTTGTTTATATATCAACTACATAATGTTAAAGCACTTCTCAGAGAGAAAAGCAAGAAAGCAAGCAAGCAACAAGCAAGCAAGGGAAGCAAGAAAGCAAGAAAACAAGAAAGCAAGAAATAAAGAAAGCAAACAAGCAAGTAAGCAAGCAAGCAAACAAGAAAGCAAGCAAGCAAGGGAAGCAAGCCACCATGGGCTATAACTAAAAACAGCTAACTGAATGGGAAAAATATTTGCATTCAACACATCAGATAAAGTTTTGATAATCAGGACACATAAATTACTCATGAAACTTCAAAAAACACTATCAACAAATGTGGAGAGGAAAGGAGTAGATGAGTCTCAGAGGAAGACAGGCAGATAGTCAGTAAGCACATGAAAAATGGCCCAAAAAACATATGAAAAAATGCTCATCATCACTAATCATCAGAGAGATGCAAATCAAAAACAACAATGAGATACCACTTTACACCATAGAGACTGGCACATATTCAAAAGAGCAAGAACAACAAGTGCTGGCGTGGATGTGGGGAAAAGGGGACACTCATCCATTGTTGGTGGAATGCCGGCTGGTACAGCCTTTCTGGAAAACAATATGGACTTTCCTCCAAAGACTAGAAATTGAACTCCCATTTGACCCAGCCATACCACTCCTGGGAATCTACTCTGGGAAACCAAAAATACGCAGCGGAAACACCATCCCTACTTTTATGTTCATAGCAGCATTATTCACAATAGCCAGAATCTGGAAGCAACCAGAGTGCCCGAAATCGATGACTGGATAAAGAAGCTTTGGTACATCTACACAATGGAATACTATGCAGCTGTTAGGAAAAATGAAGTTATAAAATTTGCCTGTAAATGGATGGACATGGAGATTATGTTGAGCGAAATTAGCCAGAAGGAGAGAGACAGATACAGAATGACTGCATTTATTTGCATGGCATAAATATATATGTACATATTATGATACCAATATCCAAGGTCAAGTGAAACATATATCAGGAGGTCTTGTCAAAGGCGGAAATTATCACAAACGTGTGTGAGTCAGAGGTTAGGTAAGACAGAAAATGGAACAGGGTGCTAATAATTGTCGAGGGTACTAATGCCAACCTAGAACTGAGCATTAAATAGAGGCAAAAGGATACACATGACAACCTTTTTAATGTATGTTCTGAAATCCATAGTCTGGAAGGTAAGGGAAAAGAGAAAGAGAGAGAAAGGGAAAGAAATAAAAGAAACTGCCATGGAGGTGGACTGGGGAAGGGGAGGGAACCGGGACGTTGGTGGTGGGAGATGGGCACTGGTGGAGGGACGGGTGCTGGAAAACTGTATGACCAAAACCCAAATATGAACTTTTTAATTGTATATCTTTTTATTTGTATATCTCACGGTGGTATAATAAAATACTTTAAAAAAAAAAAAAAAAAATGCTCAGCATCACTTATCACCAGAGAAATCCAAATCAAGACTACAATGAGATACCATCTTACATCAGTGAGATTGGTGCATGTCAAATATAGTATGAACAATTTGTGTTGGCAGGGATGTGGTAACAAAGGAACTCTCATCCACTGGTGGTAGGGTTATTGTGTAGTACAACCCCTGTGGAAAACAATATGGAGAGTTCTCAGCAAACTTAATGAACTGCCATAAGACACAGAAATTCATTGTAGGGCATCTATTCCCAGGACATAAAAGCACTCTCTCAAAAGAGCATATCACTTCACTTGATCACTTGAATCGCGTTATTCATCTACTTGCTCCAGTGGGCACCAGTAACATTTCCATTGGACCCTATCACGTGCCAATGTGGCCCAATGGCATCTGGTTGATTCAGGAATATGAAGAGCCTCAAATCGTTCCTTCAGGATCTTGACAAGGAAGTCTGACCATCTTGTAGGTGGGCAGCCACGCGTGATCTTTTGACATCCCGTGGGATCCAGTCGGTAATGACTCTAGTCCAGCAGTTGTCTCCAAATCGCATTACATGTCCAGTCCATCTGATTTTCAATGCCTTGGCAAAGGACACAGCGTCCCTGATTCTGGAATAGCGACAGAGGTCAGAACTCCGGATTCCTTCTCTCACTTTCGAGTGAGGCGTGATATTCCCAGCATAGCTCTTTTCGATTCCTCTCTGGAAAACCCGAATAGCATTCTCATCCTGCTTTCATAGGGCCCAGGTCTCTGAGGCATATGTTAATGCAGGGAGAACGGTGGAGTCTAAGAGATTGCCCAAACCCAGAGTTCTTTGTTCTTTTTGGTTATTTCTTCAATATTTTTGAAGGCAGTCCATGCTGCTCTCGTCCTCCTGCACATGCACATTATTACTCATTGCTGTACCAAGTTACAATAGCTAAGATATGAGATCAACCTAGGTGCTTAATGACAGATAAATGGGCTATGACGATGTGGTATATATACACAATGGAGTATGATGCAGTTGCAAGGAAAAATGAAATCTTCAATTTACTGCAACATGGTTGGAACTGGAAGATATCATGTTAAGTGAAGTAAGCCAGAAGAAGTCAGAAGAATAAATACAAAAATAGGGCGATCTCACTTATCTGTGGAAATTTAGAATACTGGATAAGGAAATTTAGTAAAAAGAGGATGCCTAGAATACTCTGGCTCCGTTGTGTAGAGAGGAAGCTGATGAAAAGAGAAGCGGGAAAATGAGAATGAGAACTAATGAGTGAATAGGCATTAGGGACTTCAGTTATACCAGTGATATGAGTGAGGGTAGAGCCATACACCCAAAAACACAAGTTCAACAGAACTGATAACTTGGGATCTAAACAACAGCCACGGAAACTTAATGATGTGCCTGCTGTCAAGTTGCACAGGTCGGGGTTGAGTGGCGTTGGGGTGGGGAGGGAGTCTGGGGAACACTAGTGGAGGGAAATTTCACTAGGGAGGGAGAGATTGGTGTTGAATCATTTTATGCCTGAAACTCAACTGTCAGTATATTTGTAAATCTTGGCTCTTTAATAATCATAAAATAAAATATTATTAATACTAGCATAGGCATTTTCTCCTTAAGGTTCACTAGCTTCAATCTCTTGATTTCTAAAACTTGTTTAAGAAGAATTGATTTTAACTAGTTTAATCATCTAATCAATATACATATATTTTGTATTCTAAGAAATCTTATTATAGTTATAAGGGGTTATATAATTCACCATTTCTGTGTTTAAAATAGATATTTAGTTACTTCGTTAAGCATTGTTCTATAATGCTCCAACTTTTTATGTATAAGATAGAATAAATTTTCTCATAATTCTTTTGGTGGTGACTACAAGAGTATGCCACCTGCATGGCAAGCCTGGCAAGCTGCCCTGTTTAATTTGATATACCCAATACCAGTAACAAATATATTAGTTCATTCCCATGACCTAATATAATGGTTTGAGGCTCTTTATGTTCCTGGAGTGAGCAGATGCCCTTGGGCTCTACTAGCATGAGACAGGACATATGGAGATATTACTGGTGCCCACTCTAGCAAATAGATGATCAATGGGAGGATAGTGATAGTGAATTCTTTTGGGAGAATTAACCATGCTAATAAAATTTCATTAAGTGTTCACAGAGACTGGCACATATTCAAAAGAGCAAGAACAACAAGTGCTGGTGTGGATGTGGGGAAAAGGGACACTCATCCATTGTTGGTGGGAATGCCGGCTGGTACAGCCTTTCTGGAAAACAATATGGACATTCCTCCAAAAAATAGAAATTGAACTCCCATCTGACCCAGCCATACCACTCCTGGGAATCTACTCTGGGAAGCCAAAAATACGCAACGGAAACACCATACCTACTTTTATGTTCATAGCAGCATTATTCACAATAGCCAGAATCTGGAAGCAACCAGAGTGCCCAAAAATCGATGACTGGATAAAAAAACTTTGGTACATCTACACAATGGAATACTATGCAGCTGTTAGGAAAAATGAAGTTATAAAATTTGCCTACAAATGGATGGACATGGAGAAGATTATGTTGAGCGTAAATTAGCCAGAAGGAGAGAGACAGATACAGAATGACTGCATTTATCTGCATAACATAAATATATAGGTACATATTATGATACCAATATCCAAGGTCAAGTGAAACATACATCAGGAGGTCCTGTCAAAGGTGGAAATTATCACAAACGTGTGGGAGTCAGGAGGCTTGGTAAGACAGAAAATGGAACAGTGTGCTAACAATTGTTGAGGGTACTTATGCCAACCTAGAACTGAGCATTAAATAGAGGCAAAAAGATACACATGACAACCCTTTAATATATGTTCTGTAATCCATAGTCTGGAAGGGAAGGAAAAGAGAAAGTGAGAGAAAGGGAAAGAAATAAAGAACCTGCCATGGAGGCGGGCTGGGGAGAGAGGGGAGGGAACTAGGGACATTGGTGGTGGGAGATGGGCACTGGTGGAGGGATGGGTGCTGGAACACTGTATGACCAAAACCCAAATATGAACTTTTAATTGCATATCTTTTGTAATTGTATATC
Organism: Cryptotis parvus; assembly: GCA_021461705.1. Taxonomy (NCBI): domain Eukaryota; kingdom Metazoa; phylum Chordata; class Mammalia; order Eulipotyphla; family Soricidae; genus Cryptotis; species Cryptotis parvus. The sequence goes on along the minus strand of JAJIBD010005588.1, from coordinate 13,589 downwards.
TCACAGTGGTATAATAAAATACTTTAAAAAATTTCATTAAGTGTTAATACTATTATGATCTTAATTATCATCATTGCTTCTATTTGGTTGCTTTTTTGTGTTTTCATATTATTTTCATATTAATTTCATCATTCTAGTTAGTAATTGGTTACTTGAAAATTAAAATAGATATGTATAAAAATTGGATGTTAAAATAAAATAAACAAACAGACCAGCAAGAATTAAAGCTGCAAGGTCTTTTTTTTTTAGTTTTTCCTGACAAATGAGAGAGCAAAGCAGTACATAAAACAAAGCTTAACAAATCATGCAGAGTGTAGCAAAGTGCATATCATCCCCCTATGGCCTTTAAGAAATAGTCACTATAAATCTTTTGGAACTTCTTTCCACTTCCCTAAGGAAAGTTAAAAAATGTTTTCTTAGGCCATAAAAAGAGAATAAGCACCTCTGCAGTTCTATGAGAGATAATAAGTGAGAGAAAATTCTGGTAGACAAAATTCTATCACTTCTTTTGATATTAATCCTCATTAGAGCTAAGATTCATATGACAAATTATATTTCCAGTTTTAGGAGCTTCTACTATTAGCTTTTCCTCAAATTTACTATTGTGACATTAATGTTAACACATTTTAAAATTCATGAAGACTCCAATATAGTGCCATAAATATTAGGTTTTTTTTAAAAGGTACGTGAATTTCAAAAAAAGGGTCTAAAATTACAAAAAAAAATAAAGGCCTTTATTTTCAGCTAAAATACCAATCATTCTTTGCCCACTCACATTTTGTTTCCTATTTTGAATATCAAAAAATTATAAATATGGGGCGGAGCGATAGCCCAGCGGGTAGGGCGTTTGCCTTGCACGCAGCTGGCTCATGGGGGCCCGGTTCGATCCCGGCATCCCACATGGTCCCCAGGCACCGCCAGGAGGTAATCTCCTGAGTGCAGAGCCAGGGAGAAACCCCTGAGCATTGCCGGGTGTGACCCAAAAAGCAAAAAAAAAAATTATAAATATAAAATCATATTTTAGATCAAAATTCAGATATTATGGACCAACATTAAAAACTTTTCTGTGTTCAGTATTATTCTTTGTATATTAAAATATATTTTTGTCTCTTATATTCATCCTAATCACAAAACAATTTTTTTTTAGTATAAATAACACTTTGGATCTAGAAGTTTGCATTTGCCATGTTCTCATTGATAGTTTAGTGTAGTACTTTTTGCGTTAAGCTACTACATTGAGAGTAGTTTAATGGGGCACCTCCTGCCCCTCAGGTGTTGCAGGTGTGGCTGCCATGCTGGCTGCATCAGCAGGTGGCAGACAGGAGACAGACTTGTCTACACCCAGGGCTCTGCCCTGTGGGCCCTGGATGGTTGATGGTCTGACATAGAAAAAGACTGGGCCCCCTGGGATGAACCCAGAGCCACGGAAGAGCCTGTCAAGCTACCCATGTTGTATTCGATATGCCAAAAACAATAATGGACCTCATTCCCAACGAATGTAGACCTTACTAGTGCCTGCTCGAGCAAATCGATGAGCAATGGGAAGACAAGTGATACAAGTAGTTTAATGTAACCTTTAGAGTATAGTACTGAATATCTTCATTGAGAATGAATAGCATTTTTTTAACTTAAGAGACATTAATTGTTATCTTTTTATATATTAAATAATCCCAGACAACTAAAATATATGACTTAAAGAAAATAGGTAATTTTAGTAAACTACATGCTAGAAATAACCAAATATTTTAATAATGAAACATTATAAAGCTTACATTTGTTTAATCAATTAATGTTTTAAGCTATATCTGAAGCAAACAAAAATAAATTTAATATTTTCATTCCTGATTCACTAATGAACCTTTAAAGAACAATTGTTGCTTTGTTATAATGCTGATTTTTGTTTCTTCAACTAATTTTTTATAACATGATTCACTCCAAAGACTCACATACATGGGGCAGAGCTACTACCGGCTTTCCCTGTGCCCAGCTGATCATGAGGCTCCCAGGAGGGATGGCAGGTTCTAGTTCTGGCCTGCCACCCCAACAGAGCCTCGAAAGAAGCCAGAAGAACCCCCACACCATGAGAGCCACCATTTTCCACATCCAGTCTCCTGTCATCAGAACTCCGCCCAGCAGAAGAGCTTATCATGGTCACGTGGTTCATCAATAAATACTGGAGATCAGAGGTGACTACAAGAGTATCCCACCCACATGGCAGAGCCTGGCAAGCTACCCATGTTGTATTTGATATGCCAAATACCAGTAACAATTCTAGACCTCATTCCCATGACCTGATGGAATGGTTTGAGGCTCTTTATGTTCCTGGAGCAAGCAGCTGCCCTTGGGCTCTACTAGCATGTGACAGGACATATGGAGATATTACTGGTGCCTGCTCGAAGCAAATTGATGATTGTCGGGGAATGCCGCCGGGGTCCCCGACAGTGTCAGGGCAGAAATTCTCTTCTACCAAAAACAACAAAGCTCCCAGATTATCTAGATCTGTCATCCAACAAGTACCTTTCACAAATTGTATGTTACAGTACCTCTAAGAAAATGCCTAATATTGAATTATCTTAGTAATAACACTAAAAAAGAAGTCTAACTAAACTTAATCAGTGTTTATCGACAGGAAATTGACTGTGATTTATTATTTTACCAACTTCTTGGAAAATATTGCCTTTGGCACTAAAGTACTGCTATATTTTGTCTTTATTCTTTTATATTGCAATAAGGCTAGAATGTCAATCACAGATTTAAAATTTATCCTAACATGTCTTATCGATATTTATATGTAAATATACCTCATTTTAAGTGAAAATGATACAGCAATTCTAGTTTTAAACGTTAACCTTCCTATTATTTCTTTCCTTTTAATTAATAATATCAATAAGAACTCACAATGGTTACAGTGATGAACAGAATGGGGTGATATTCGCTCTTTAAACTACTCTAAGAATAAGCCTTAGGAAAATCACTAATTTTCATTTAAAAAAGAGAGAGCATCAAGGTGCCTTCATTTCTGTACCATACTTTATGGGGAAAAGGTATTGACTAGTGTAAAGACAGAATTCAACAATAAGTAAATTTTTTCTTATGATTCAATAACACAGAAAAATAAAACTATCAATCAGTCCCAAGAGATACAAGAATGAGTGTCATAACCAAAGGAAGATGTAACAATTTTTAGGGGAATGGGAGCAAACCAAGTGATATGCTTACTCTTGGCCAGGGGCCGAGGTTGGCCTCATGCAATTGGGCAAGCACCCTACCTCCTATACTATGGCTCTGACCCCTATCTTTATAAATGAATTTTTATAAATGCCAAATGCTACATCTAAACAAAGGCTAGAATTAATTTATTACTTTTAGCTAAAATTTGTTGGCCTAAAAAACAATTTAATTAGTCCAGCTATTTTTTCAAACTGGGATTTTATAACTTAGAAATTATGCCTTGATGACATTAGCATATACATATAAAAATTTAAAATGAAGACTATTCTACATCAAAAGCTTTTACTAATTCCAATTGTCTGCTGAAATTAGTTAAATGAACTTCCAGTATTCAGAATTTATTTTAAATTCTAGAAAAACATTAACTGTACAGAATTTACTGTTATATATTCTCCCCCACTATTATTGGAAATAAAATATTATATAATGTAATTTTCATATTATACAATATAATTTCAAAGTAATGGGGTTATCAAATATTTCTGCTCAAAATGTGAATACATTTATAAGAGTAAGTTTGTTTCTTTATATTTCTTTTAAGTTTATACTCCACAGAGTATATATGTATTGCCTTTATATTAGTTATATAATAATATACAACGAATTGTGATTTTCACAAAGTTATTGGCACAGTAGTCAGTAACAGCAGGGGAAAATTTTGTCATATAAAACAAAAATAACTAGGATTATAGGAATTTCATTTTAATTAGGGAAAAGGCATAAAACAGTAGTTAACAGGACTTTTGGTATACAGGATAAATATGGAAGCAAAATTTCTCTGTGAGAGAGGGGAACTCTGACCCACAAAAAACAGCCTTTAACAAAACTTATATTCTACTCCTTTGTGAAATGGATATTTCTGAAATAGGACTTCTGTTTTTGTTGACAGCAAAATCAATTGCAACCAGAAAAGAAAAAAAATAAACTCAATGGGATAGATACATAGGAGTGAAAGACACAAATAAAAGTTGTTGGGTTCTGAGCTGCTAGCCTTAGGGGTCCAATATTTTCTTGTGACAAAACCTTAAAGGCAGGACCAGAAATGGGCCCTGCCCATATGGTTACACCCAAAACTTGATCACTTGACATCCCATTATTCATCGATTTGTTAGAGCGGGCACCAGTAACATTTCCATTTGACCCTATCACGTGCCAGTGTAGCCCAATGGCATCTGGTTGCTTCAGGAATACAAAGAGCTTTAAACCGTTCCTTCAGTGTCTTGATGAAGAAGTCTGACCATCTTGTAGGTGGGCGGCCACATGATCTTTTGACATCCCGTGGGATCAGTTGGTAATGGCTCTAGTCCAGCGGTCGTCTCCAAATCACATTACATGTCCAGCTCATCCTGATTTTTGATGCCTTGGCAAACAAGACAGCATCCTTGACTCTGGAACAGCGACAGAGGGTCTGAGCTACGGATTCCTTCTTTCACTTGAGTGAGGCGTGATATTCCAAGCATAGCTCTTTTGATTCCTCTTTGGGAGACCCGAATAGTGTTCTCATACTGCTTTCATAGGGCCCGGTCTCTGAGGCATATGTTAATGCAGGGAGAACGGTGGAGTCAAAGAGATGTGCCCGGGCCGGAGGTTCTTTGTCCTTTTAGCTATTTCTTCGATGCTTTGAAGGCATTCCATGCCACTCTCTTCCTCCTACACAAGCTCAGGTTTTAGGTCGTTCATCATATTGACTTCTTGACCTAGGTACACATAACTGCTGCATTCAGAGATGTTTGTTCCATCGAAGTGAATGGGGCCTCTGGAACTAGTTCATTTTTTCATGAACATAGTTTTGCTGAGATTCAGGTGTAGACCTGTCTTTCCACATTCCACACCCAGAACATCTGTGCTTATTCAAGCTAAGGTGAGACAGAATGTGCCTGGTCTTATGACATCTGATCACAGGGATATGTATATCAATGATCAATACCTTGCAAATGTTACTTGCAAATGCTAAATCTGTGATTGTCATTTGTTTCAAAGACTCTTATCTGTTACAATGGTCCAGGAGCTTGCAAATGCCCTGTGATGTGTGTTGTACTCCCTCTGCCCACAAAGGCTTAAATTGTGTCCAGTAAAGGGAGTGTTGCTATCCAGAACTCCCCACTGCTTCCATGTCTTTCTTTCTTTTCTTTCTCAGCAGTTGCAGCAAGGCAGAGTTTCCCCCTAAGTCCATCCCTCTCCTTTTCCGCAGGGATGAAGTCCAGCAAGATCTAGGTCTTCCTCATTTGTGCCGGGGGCTGCTGGCCCAGGGCCCCCAACAAGTTCTATTGAATAAAATTGTGTTTCTAAAATCTATTGAATTAATTTGGAAAACAATTTTACCACACAGTTATATATTACTCTTTGTGTGATCTTTTGTTTTCCACAAGCAAATTTAGTTTAGAAAATTGCCACCCTAAATGATATCATTCATTGAGATGAGAATCTATTCAAGGTATTAATAGATGCATGACAAAAATGCTTACTCTGCAATTATCAATAGGGACAAATGTAGTAAAGAATCAACAGGAAGCAAAAAAAGAATTCCTAATTACAGATCACTTGATCACTTCTTGATCACTTGAATCCCGTTATTCATCGATTTGCTCGAGCGGGCGACAGTAACATTTCCATTGGTCCCTATCACGTGCCAATGTAGCCCATGGGATGTCAAAAGATCATGTGGCTGCCCACCTACAAGATGGTCAGACTTCCTTGTAAAGACCCTGAAGGAACGGTTTGAGGCTCTTCATATTCCTGAATCAACCAGATGCCATTGGGCTACAATTACAGGTCACTTTTTTTTAAAACCAAGAATGGGCAGGCAAGCCAGCTGTTCTAATAACAAAGACAACTTTGTTAGGCATAGCATGGTGATATTCTTAATTTTTATAAATCACTCCTTTTTTTTCTTTTGTGTTTATGGGAGAGATTGAGATCATTCTTAGCAGTGCTCTGGGCATACTCTTGGTTCTGTGCTCAGGGTACACAGGCTCTGGTCACGGTACAAGATATGATGCCAAGGATGGAATCCAACTTCACCATATGCAAGGCAAGAGATTTATTCCTGTACAAATTCCCAGGCCACATGTTTGTTTTTTTAAATCCAAGTGTGAAAACCCAGCAAGTCACTGTACAGAAAAAAGTTTGTAGCCAAAATATTCAGTTAGTTTATGTATGTATAAACCAAAATATGGCCAACATAAAAAAAATAAGTTAGGGAAAAATTATAGATCAATGGTGGTTTCTACGTTTCTATTTGGAGTGAATCATTTGTATCACTTGTATCACTTGTCTTCCAGGTCATCATCTGTTGGAGGACAGGTTTAGTTAGTTTGGGAGTTTGGTTGTTTTGCCCTCCCAGCTAATCTATTTAAGCCACGTTCATTCTAATGAGACCTCTCTTCTATGTAAACACTGCTAGAGGTGTGGCAGTTACAGAAGTCACCTTGATTGAATAACTTCTGACTTATACATCTACTAAGACTTCTATGTTTTCTAGATTGGGCACAGCTCCTCTCTATACCCACTGCACCCAGCGTGGGACAGTTAGAATTTACCAGGAGACTACCACCCTGGCTACGCTGAGACTATAGGAAGACTATAGGAAGGATCATACTAGTTTGCTCTAAGCAGGCGAGTGTGACCCTTCAAGTACGAGAACAAGATACTCAGAATCACCCTGGTGCAGATAATAATAAAGACCTTGCGGGTACCATCTAGATTACATGAAGCTCATGAAATTAAGATGTATTACTTTATATCAGCCCCCTCTCTCCAGTGTTTTACATGAGAGATAATCTCATCTCGGGATTAGTCCTTGCCATAATCTTTGTTTATACCTGCAATAGGGTGTGGCACCACCCTTCCTACACTCTGTTGGATTACTTTGGTGTATATATAAGGAGCAGCTTTTGGCTCCTCAGCTTTTTTGCTCTTTTGGTCTTTTGCTCCCTTCTTCTGGGTAGGACTCATCTCGGGTGAGATCCTCTCTTTAATGGGAGACTTAGCTCTTTGTATAGTCTAAAGTTTGGACCAGAGCTAGAGTTTGTTCATTATATTGGAGTGCTTTGGAAGAGCTTTTGTACTATTATTAAAAACTTTTTTTGGAACTGCACCGGACTGAGTTTTTATCTGTTCTCCGGCGTCCTCGGAGGTAGAAGATAACTTCTGTCCTGACTTACTGTTGGGGACCCCAGCGGCATCCCAACAGGTACTCCAGCTTGAGGTCTAATTTAATATATTCTCAACATGGCATAACATTGAAGTATCATGTTATCCCAAATCAATATCAATTAAAGTAATCTAGGAGAGCCCGGTTGCTGTGCATTCATTAATTACAAAATTAAAATTCAAAGTTAAAATTCAGGGACAGTTTATTATTAACATGAAAAGCTTCATTTTTTCAAGAATACTTTCTCAAGTCAAATACTATGCCCTTCATTTAAATTTACAATATTAAGCAAATTGTAATTTACTTTAAAATATTGACCTTAATTTTTTCTGTTTCTACAATTTTTCTTCTCCAGTTCTATACTTAGAACTCTGCTTCCAATCTCAACTCCTCCAAGAACACAGCTACACTCACTTTAGACCACATCAGCTCCTGAGAGCCTAGTGTAAGATATTGTATTATTTCATGAAACCTGATTTTCTAGAGCAATATACTGCATTATTTCACGATGCCTGCTATACTAATGAGCTTCCTCAATAACTTGAAAAGAGAATTTCACTTCCAAAAGGATACAGAAGTAACATAGTTATTGTGTCTAAATAAGTTGCTTAATTTGCTGGTGTTTTGCCATTTAAATTTCAACATAAAAGACTAAAGTTGATCAGCAAATTGGGATCACATGCCTAATGTGATGTCAGGAAGTCAAGTAAGGACAAAACTAAGGATTCAGCTGAAAAGTGATTGACATAAAGTGCCATTAAATAGTTAATCACTATCCGTATGTCCATCCCTTATATATACTCAATATCCCCAAAGTTAACAAGATTTCAAAAATTTTTAGAAGTTTATAAACAACTAAGAAATTGTCTTCTCTAGGAACAATATCTCTATGAATTTTATGGGCCCTTCATAAATATATTGACTATTGTGGTGCATACAACTTCATATTATTTTATATGTTATGTAAGAAAACAATATTGCACCACACAGGAGTTTGAATTTAAATTTGTTTTCAGGAAATGTAGTCTAAATTTAAAGTGTTTATAGTTATAGCTTTCTCTTTCTGGAAAAATGTTCTTATTACTAACAAATTAAGGGTAAAGTAATACATTAAAGTGCAACGTGGATGCAATACCAGCTGGATTGTTTTCATACTTTATTGCTGCATGTTGAAAATACGTTTTAACACTTAAGCATATGATAGTTTTCATTTCATTTTTGAGTTTTGGGAGCTAGTAATGGAACAAACATCTTGACAAAGATGCATTTATTGAAACATCAATTTAGTAATTCAATTAGATTGACTATGAATCTTACGCATTTTTATAAAACCTCTTTAGGGACTATCTACATTTTTTGTTGAAGCTAAGAAACCATGTTTTATGTATTACACTGAAGGGTAACAAACTGCAAGCTAATTGACTTTGCTTATTGAAAAGGAATTCTTTTCTTCTTTGTTAACTTCAAAATAGATCTCTTCTGTTTCCTGGCAATTATTTAGAACAGATTTCAGTTCTAGTGTGATTGACTTGAACATGACACATAAAGTTGAAATCAGAATGTTTGTTAAAATTCTAACGTTTGTACAGTAAGGGATAAAAGAGAGAAAATACAATTTTCAACACGGGGAGGGATATGATTTTTCCTCCAAAGTACAACATCTTAGATGCAGTGTGGAGAAATCAGTATTATTCAGTGAAAATCAACAGTGAAAACATTAAGAAACCAGAACAGTGAAACTGTAATCACCTTCAATCCAGATCATAGGAGATAAGAACTTTTAGGAACTCCCTAAATGATTTTACATCTAAATTTAGCAAGCCCTTGATTATGTGTTTCCTTTTTCTTGTGATATTTTCTGCATGAAAAAAAAATTAACTCCTAGATAAAACCTATGGACTTATGTAAAGTCAATAAACAGATATACAAGTTCTTCTCCCATATCAAACAATGCAACTTTCAATAAAACAGTTATACATATTTCTAGCTTGCCTACTATTACTATGGTTAATTACTATTTTTGCTTGACTTACTATAATGTTTTTATTGTTAAGATTTTATCGATTTTTTAATTTTATCCCCCTTCATACATCTTACTGTGTTGACTGCTGTGCTGAATGTAACTAGTAGAGATTTAGTAAAGTTCAATACAGATCAGAGCATTTTCAAACCAGTCTGCACAGTAAACTGAAGGAGTGTGAATTCCCTTTGTTTGCAATTTAGTCAGTGTGCTAGTGGAATCCTATCAAGGAAAGCCCTTGGGGCCTTGGCAACAGAGGAGGTCAATTGTACACTGGTAGATTATTTAAAGGTCATTTTTTGTCAGAAGGATGTTTGAACTGTGTTCAATACTTCCATTCCCACCTCCCTTTTAAGTGATGGAAAAATGCCTGTCTTTTTTTTTTATTGTTATTAGACCTTTTCCTTGAATGTATATCCTATTATGTTGTCAACAAAATGCCTCTAAACATCAAAAAGAGAGATAAGCAATAGCAAATAACCACAAAATTAGAAAGAAGAAATTTTGAAAGAAAGAAAAAAATGCAAAGAAGCCTTTTCTAAAAAGGATCTCTTACTGGACACAATAGTTTAGAAATCATAGTTTTGAAGTATGGGTACTATGTCATTATCTTTAGACCAATTGAGACAAAAGCTTTGGTTCCCTCTAATAATGTGGCTTCAAAGGAGCATAATTATATGTGCTAAAAAGAAACAAAATAGCTAGCGGTAAGTACTTTTTTTAAAATGTAGTTATATGTTTGAATTTTTAAAAAAATGAAACAGTGAAAATTTTTTTTTTATTCAAGTTAACCATTAAAAGATATAACTTTGTATATGTCATAGAGTTGGTTCAACTCAAATTATTTTTTTCCTACTTACAACTTTTTAAACTGAGGTAAACACATTTCAGGTTAGAAAATGAGTTAGAATAAAACTGTCTACAGATGAAAATTCAAATAGCTCCAAATGCTGGCTACATAAAAATAAATTAAGAAAAAATAGAAGTTATTTTCAGTTATCAATATATTTCAGGAGCAGACATAATATTTGTAGTATACTTTCACTAAATACTCTCTACTGTAGTGCTAGAATAATAAGCTTCACACACTTAGAATTCTAATCACAAATTGAGCCTAATAAAGAAACTCAATTTGGTGGATCTTTAAGCTCTACATTGGAGACATATTCTTTGAATCGCTCAAAGATGATATTCTGAAACATTAAAATGGTGCAGATAGGAGTCCAAATATTTTTAATGATTTAATTTATTTTGACTTCACAGATAAAGAATTTCATAATTGTAAACAGGAGCAAAAATACATATTACTTGCTTTGAATAATAAAAAGGGTTTTCCTACTGCATTGAGGAAAAAGGAGTTGTTTAAAAGTTTGTAAATGATGACACACAATCAGATGAGTATCAATATCCATATCAATCACTGAAGAAAATGACTTATTTGCTTGAGAGACTCTATGAGATTACTTTTAGCTATATCTAAATAAAATTACAACTATATAAATTTTCCTAATTGTATTATTGATGCTTAAATGTGTATTTTTGTTATTTAATGTTTTGGGTTTTAAAAATCTTTATTAGTAGAAGTATTGTAAATTAGGATATTACTAAAGGGGAGGTTTTGTCTGTACATAATTTCTACACCACACCTGTAACAATGGGTGCTTACTCCCAAAGGACCTAAAAGTCCGGAAGGCCCTTCCCTTTCAAGTACTCCCTCCAGCCGCGAAGCTCAATTTTGTGCGGATCAACTACTTTGTGACTTCTATGTTATGAATGTTAGAGCCACATATGAGAAAACACTCTGTATTTGTTTCTTTCTTTACAACTGACTTCACTCCAGCGCTGATATTCTCTAGATAAATCCATTTTCATGTAAAATTATGATTTTGTCCTTTCTTACAGCTACATAAAGTATTCCTTTGTCCATATATACCACAACTGATCCATTCATCCATGTTTGGGCATTTGAATTGTTTCTATATCTTCACTATCACATTAAATGCAACAATCACTTATAGCCATGTGAAACATAGCCTGCTGACACTGCCAGTACTGGTTGTTGTCCTGCAATATTTTATCTCATCCGACTTCCTACCATCAAACTTAATAGAAATGGGTCTTTTAGTTACTTTTCTTGAGAGAGCTATTTGAATGCTCCACCCCTCCTATTGGAGTAGTGAAAAATATTTCAAGATTATTACAAGCATTGCAGTTATAAAACTACTTTATTTTTCTTAACACAATTTTCCTCCCAGATTGAACAAATGGATTAAACATCAAAGGTTAAGCCATTTATGTATTGATATCCCATGGGAGCTGTAATTCTTCATTTTTCTTTATTGTTTGTGGGAAATCATACCCTAGAGGTGTTCAGGGTTTGCTCTAGCTCTGCACTCAGGGATAGCCACTGGAGTGTATTTAAAGGGGACCATATCGATTGCACTGGATCAAACTCAGGTCAACTGCATGTACCTAAATTGCTGTACTATTACTTTAGCCCTGGAACTATTGGTAGGAAAATAATTGAAAATGTTGAAAAATAGCAAAGGAAATGAGATGGTAGTGTCATAAAAAGTGGAAATAAAAAATGATAATCATTTAATTTTCCATAAATTTTCTTCAGAGAATTTACCTTCTCATTTTCTCTTACCATATTTTTATTGTCTAGGATTTTTGGAATCTTTTGTTATTATTGTTAATGTCTTCATCAGTGCGGTGCATGTGTTTGTATGTTGGCTGCTGAGTGTGAATATTCTCACTCCATTCATTTGGATGTCTTTTAGTTTTATCATTTTTTTTTAGAGGCATTGGTAGGTTTCTAATTTGATGCTTAGTCCAATTTGTTTTATTTTGCTTCTGTAATATCATAAAATCATGTGTCTGAGGCCGGAAATCATGAAGTGTGCGCTTAAAGTCAAAATGCATTTCATGATTTCTGATTCAAGAGATCTTCCATTTTCAAAGATATTTTGAATTTACTTTTTGTCAAAGTGGGACATATGGATGATTATTCTTCTTTTATTTTTGCCATGCTGTTTCTTAGCTATACCAACACCATTTTGTTTTAGGAGCTCTTTTTTTACTCCCCTTTATATACTTTGTTTTGTCAAAAAATAATTGGCTATAGATCTGGTGACTTGTCTCTAGTTACCATATTCAAACCCTTGATCAAAAGATTTATTCCAGTGCCATGTTGCTTTATTTTTTTTAAATCCCATTAGATCTCTTTATAATAGGTATTTTTTTTCTTTTTTTTTGTCACATCCAGTGATGCTCAAGAATCACTCCTGGCTGTGCAGGGGGACCCTGTGGAAGCAGAGAATCAAACCAGGCTGAATATGGCCACCCAGAGGCATATGCTCTACACCCATGGTCTTGGCCACTTAATCCCCTACCTGACCTCTAGTAAACAAACCTTGCCCCTCCATCAGAAAGCACAGCCAATTGGGCAGAAGCCCACTCATGTGACCCATGGCCAATGAGCCTGTGCTCCCTGCCAGATAGTATGCTGTTTACCAGCTGAAACCCCAGGCCTCCAGCATCCCTTAACTCCACTGAGCACAGGTTCCAACCATCAACTTCAATGTGATCACAGTCATAATGAGTCTGCCGAAACATATTAGCTTGATCAGCCTTCTCAAATTTGAAACACAGTCACAGCTAGATACACATGACTGCATATCTTTTGTTGGCATTTATTGCTGCTTGATTTTGACACAAAAGTTGGCCCTAGGATATTACAAACTCCAACCTATATGGTTGACTCTTAGGGCCTCTGAAGCAACATATAGCTGTCACTTGCATGACCAATAGCAGCTACGATGTTTCTCAGATTTTCTTGAGAGCTAGGTTGCAGAAGCCACCAGTTCTGGACTCTGAGTCCCTCTGTCTTTGCTCAGGACTGTGCTGCCAAAGAGCACAACAGAGACATTATCAATACTGAGCAACCAGACACTGTATCACAGCCTGCTTGACATTGAAGTGCCACAGATTCACACTGTTCACAAGCATTCAGACGTTCAATTGTTTGCCCAGAGCACTTGACGCCTCAGTGCTTTAGCTGCTGCCCAGATACCAGTGACCACAAAACCCTGAATTTTACCCCAAGTTTATTTGACCTTGCAGGCATTGTGAAATATTCATGACCACAGTACCAGAGTGATCAACCAGATTAGAGCAACAGCC
>JAJIBD010005587.1:0-118401 GCA_021461705.1 Cryptotis parvus | reverse complement strand
CTCAGAGAAAGAAGGGAATATATATATATGAATTATGGATTGAAAACCCAGGCAGAGCAATAACAGGCAATAAATAATTCCACACTACAGGGACACATTAGTCGGCGTACAATCGGCGTCCGCCACGCTGGCCGCTTGACTGGGAAGCAGTCGCTGAGGGGCAGGCAGGGGCCCCCTCACTCAGGTGGTGGCGGCTGCCACGTGCCACTGGCTTCCCGGACACCAGCTCCCCGGGAGGAGCATGGCGGAGGAGGGAGGGGCCCCCACCCTGCGCCTCTCTTGTCCTTTGCGGGTGTGTCGAGCCACCTTCGTGGGGATGTCCGCCACGGTCTTTGTGAACGGAATGAGGCCTCGGTGGGGGTCAGTGGTTCGGTGACCGGTGGCCCCTTGGACACTCCTAAGTGCTTGGCAGTGGGGGTGGGGAGGCACTTTGCTCTCCCGGACTCTCAAGAATCAAAGGTCAGCCCCTGAGCCAGCGCCTACTCAGAGAAGCCCAAAGCAGGCCCGGCCTTGCTGGCGGGAGGGCAGCCGTGAGCCAGAACATGCTTCCTGGTCAGTGCAGTTTGGGTGTGGACACAGACGGGAGGCGGGGAGGCGTGGCGGGGAGGCTTGGGGGAGGCGTGGCGGGAGGGGGTGTCTCTGCCGTGGGGGAGGCGTGGCGGAGGGGTGTCTCTGCCGTGGGGGGAGGCGTGGCGGGGGAGGGGTGTCTCTGCCGTGGGGAGGCGTGGCGGGAGGGGTGTCTCTGCCGTGGGGGTGGCGTTTCTGAGCTGCGTGTCAAGGGTCCTTCCGTAGGGCTGACGAACCGGCTTCTCACGCGGCTGCCCTGGGCTCCTCCAAACCGTCTCAGGGCTCTCCCAGAGTAGCCGCTGTCCTTCCTGTCCTTCAACCATCAATGTGACTCGCCGGCGTGAGGGGCCAAGGGCTCCGGCAAGGGGGAGCAAGTCAGAAGCCAACACCTGCCTGCCCGGCACCATTCCGTGGGGAGAGCAGAGCCAGGGGAGTGTTAGGGCCGGTGCCTGCGCCCACGGGGTCCCCGCCAGAGCTGTGACCCACTGGCAGCCCCGGCAGAAGAGAGGACCAGGTGGGGCAAGCGCTCTCCCCAACTCTCTCCTGCGCCCCGCCCAGCCTGCCCCTCCGGACCTGGCTAGTGTCTGCCGGTGTCTGCCCACACCCTGTGCTCCACGCAGGCGCCAGGCTCGCGCGTTTGGTCCTGGCAGCCTGGCGGGCTCTGGACTTCCGAGCCTGCAGGGCACCCCACCCGCCCGGACTTCAGCAGCTGCTCGGCCCCTTAAGAGGGATTCACACGGGGCTGCCCACATCCTCTCAGCCTCTTTTAATGCCTTAAAAGCTTCGGCCTTCTCACGGGGTCCATTTTTCTTCCAACAAAATAGTAAGATTGTATTTGAAAGCCTGGCGGTGGTCCGAGGGTCAGAGCAGGCCTAGGGGCGGGCGTCCCCACTCCAGCCTCCACATCTGAAGAACCGCGGGACAAAGGCCTTCCACAGCGGCGGGGCCGGGCCGAGGGGACGGGACGGGGGGACCATCTGGCTCGAACTGTCTGACCCTCACAAGGCTGCAGAGCCGCCCCAGGGGAGCCCAGAAGCCCGAGAGGAGGCCGGCACCGGATTTCGTCTCCTGGGGCTGAGGGCCGAGCAAATCTCACGAATGTTGCCTTTTGCTTTAGGTTGGGGGGCCACAGCCAGCAACGCCGGGGCTCACTCCTGGCTCTGTGCTCAGGAAACACTTGCACACAGCTGATCCAGGTTCGATCCCCAACATCCCGTATGGTCCCCGGCACCGCCAGGAGTAATTCCTGAGTGCAGAGCCAGGAGTGACCCCCTGAGCACGCTGGGTGTGACCCCCAAAAGAAGGAAAAAGAGAAATCACACTGGTGGTGCTCGGGGACCATATGGGGACGCCAGGGGCTGAACCCAGGTCAGCCACGTGCAAGACAAGCTCCTTCCCCCTGTGCTGTCGCTGGTGCCACCAGGGACACTGCAACAAGAGGGAAACTGAGGCACACAGATGCTGCTGCGGGATGCCCAATCCCGGAGGACACAGCGTCTGTCTTTGCTTCCTGGGCTCAGGTGATGTCACCTGAAACAACGATCAGCGCGTGGCCCCCGCCTCCAGTCCCCAGGTCCGCTGGCCTCTGCCCACCTGCCTTTTACCCAGGCCTGGCAGGACCTTGTCGTGGGTGGCAGGCCCGGGGAGGGGAGGTCAGGTGGGGTGGTCGGAGCAGGGGGACGTGGTCAGGTTCAGGAAGGGTGCGGGGGATTTATTTTTGTCTTTTCTTCTCTTTGGGTCACACCCGCGATGCTCAGGGGGGTCACTCCGGGCTCTGCACTCAGGAATTACTTCCTGGCGGTGCTCAGGGGACCATATGGGATGCCGGGATCGAACCCAGGCCGGCATGGGCCGTGCAAGGCAAACGCCTTCCCGTCTGGGCTATTGCTCCGGCCCCCTTCCCTGCTGTGCTACTGATCTGTGCTATTGATCAGAAATCAAAGCCCCCGGCCTTGATTGTTGGACCCACTTTTGAGTGCAACTTGGGGGAAAGAATCAGGGCCGGGCTGGGGGCTGGGGTGTTCCTGCCGTCACACAGATGCCTCACGGGGCCCTCGAGGCCCCCAGAAGCACGTGGGCGTCCCTTACAAGATGTCTCAAGCCTGAAGCATCTGTTCTGGGCTCTGGGGCCGCGACGCTGAGTGGCGCTGAGTGGCGCTGGCTCCCCACCAACCTGCAGTGACTGCTGCGGGAGCACCCCCTCTAGGTTGGCCTCCGCCGTCCCACACGCGTCTCTCTGCGGAAGGAGCGTGCACGGTCCAGGCCCGGCAGGGCGGCTGGGCTGCTCTTGCTCCATCCCCTAAGGCTGCCCCAGGGTGCAGACCACGCTCCCCCAACGCCGGGGTCACGGTCGCCCTCACCAGGGCCACAGCCCTGCGGGGGCAGACGGAGGCTCAGAGAGGGCCGGGGGCTCACCTGGGGCCACACCAACCCGGAGGGGGGGGGCAGGGAGGGCTCAGCTGTGCTCAGCTCGCCAACAAAAGCCAGGGTCACCTGCCTGCTGGCCCGACACCCTGTGCTGCCCCGCAAGAGTCCTCTGAAGGGGCCGAGCAGCACCTCACGGAACTTTCTGGACGTCCCCACGGAGACGTCCCCATACGCGTCAGGCTCCGTCAGCTCCCTCGGGAGCTGGACGTCCCCACGGAGACGTCCCCACATACGTCAGGCTCGCCAGCTCCCTCGGGGGCCGGGAGGTCCGAGGAGTCACGCAGTCTGGACGCCGTCCAGCTTGTGCCAGGGACAGCGTCCCTCTTCTCCAAGCCCCACACGGCCAGAGACGGCTCGTAGGCACTGGTGGCGGGCAGTGCCAGGGTCCAGCTCCTGGGGCTGACTCCAGGCCTCGGGAGTCTGGGGAGCCCGGTGGGGGCAGCAGCGTGCAGGCGGGCGGCCCTCTGGGTGCCCCCTTCACCCCGCTAGGCAGGGAGGGGCACAGCCGCTGGGCAGGAGCAGCGGGCAGGCTCAGGCGAGGCTGCTCCCCCGCCAGCCCATCTCTAATAGTGCTCAGTGCTCAGGGACTTGGGGAAGATTAAGCTGAAATCGCGCTTTTCCAGCCTGTCTGCGGCCGCTGGGGGGAGCAGTTGCCATGGAAACAGCATTTGGCAAGTCCAGAGTTTCAGAGAAGCTCCAGCTTCAAGGAGGAGGACGGCGCAGCCGAGGGCCTCACTCTGTGCAGGGGCTGGGCCGGGCCCCGGGTGCTGGTGGCTCTGGCCCCCCTGGAGCCGGGACAGAGGGGGCGGGGCGGCCCAGCACAGGGCAGGGGATAAGGGTACAGGTAACCCACAAGCTGAGTTTTGCGTTTCTCGGGCGTCAATATGGGGCCAAGTCCCAGACAGGCTTGGATGCGTGAAGTACGCGAGCATACATGTGGAGCCAACACACGTTCTGCGCCCATACATGTTTCTGCACACCAACATGTCCGTTACACAAACGAGGGCACTCACAATTTCCTGATGTATGGGGCTCCGTGCCAGGTGGAACACAGGCCCTGTGCCACCGCGGTGGGAGGAGGGGGGCAGAGCACCCCAGGGGGCTCCGACAGGGCCTTGGGAAGTAGGGGCTGGGGGCAGGAGACCACCACGGCACCTAGGCTGGGGTGGGGCGGGAAGGCAGTCAGGAAGACTTCCTAGAGGCAGTGGCGCTAGCTGAGCCGGGCAGGTGGTTCCTCTGTGCCAACAGGAGCAGGTGGAGGAGCCGAGTGCGCTGGAGACTCGCCCGGGCTGCCCTGTGGGGCCGGGAACCCCTCGGAGAGAGGAGTGGAGTGCAGGAGGCCGGAGCTGTGCGAGGCGGCACCCTGAAGGCCTGGTGTCCCGGAGCCGGGCGCCCAACCAGAACTAAACCGGGTGGGGGGTGCCTGTGGGGCAGAGCAGGCCGGGGTGCGGAGCCCAGCGCAGCTCCAGCTGGGAGCAGACAGTTCCGACGCACACCCTCGTTTATATGCAAATGCAGCCTGGAAATCACATTTATCTCCAGATCTAATTTCCAGGAGCCACAGATTCATCGCTGAGATCCTGGCACCAGCTGGGAAACCCCAGGAGCACGGGAGAATGCCCACCCCGAGACTCCAGACAGGCCCCCCGGCACGCCAGCGTCCACTGCCCGGGCCTGGGGCTCCCTTCTGGGGAGTGAGCAGCTGGGAGCCGGGAGGAAGGCCTGCTGCCCCTCAGAGGACCCGCCAAGACTGACCGTGTGTGGACACGGGCTTGGGGAGGGGCTGCGGCCTGCCCCCCCAGGGCACCGGGACCCTCCAGGTCTAGGAAGCTGCTTCCTGCGGTTGTTTGGAAGGAAGAGTGGGTCCTTCCTCATCGGCCACGCTCACTGCCTCACTCGTGAGCACACACACACAACTACACTCGTTCACACTCACCCTTGCACACACACATTCTCATTCACTCTCATACACACATACATGCTTACACACTCACACATGCCCTCACACTGATTCTATTCTTGTACTCACACACACTCAACACTCAGAATCACACACACTCCCTCACACTCCATATACTCACACTCATATACTCACACTCAGACACTCATACTCAGATACACTCAGACACTCAGATACTCACACTCAGACACTCACACTCAGTTACTCACACTCAGTTACTCAAACACAGTCACTCACTCAGACACACTCAAACACAGTCACTCACTCAGACACACTTCGGACACTCACACCCAGTCCCGCACACTCAGACCCCTCACAGTCTGATACGCTCTGACACACTCAGGCACTAACCTGACACTTGCACTCCCCTCCTCAGGCCAGGCCTCTCCCCACTAGACGCTCCTGCCCCCTGGGCCCCCCTGGGCCCCCTGCTCCAGGCCTGGAACCAGGGACCGCCCACACCAGAGCACAGAGGGGAGGTGCAGGGCTGCAGGGACGGAGCCAGGCCGGCCACCGGCAGGTGCCTCACCCCTGCGCTGCTTCTCCAGCCCCTGCACTTCTCATTAGACAGTCTGGGGCCAGAGAGATGGTGCAGTGGGTAGATACCTGCCCTGCACACAGCTGACCCAGGTTCGGTCCCCAGTGCCCCATGTGGGGGAGCCCAGAGCACGGCCAGGAGGATTCCTGAGCGCAGAGGCAGGAGTGAGCCCTGAGCACCGCCGGTGTGGCCCCAAACAAACGAGAGAACTAAAGAGAGTGTCAAGGGACACGCCCTCTGGGGCCCAGGACGTTCCAAGGGGCCTCCGGTTAAAAGCACAGAAATGGGGGCCCCTGTCATGAGACTGGGGTTCACAGAGAGGAAATAAGATTGAGGGGCGAAAGGAAAGCGTGCCTGGGGCGGGGGCAGCTCCGGGGCCCACTCGTGACTCGCCTAAGCACCAGCCCCCCCAGCCCCCCCAAGCCCCACAGGAGATGGTCCTGGTGGCCCCCAGACCCACTCAGCCCAAGCTGCAGCCCCTCACCGAGACGGGCGTTAAACTGTCCGGCCTGGTCAGCTGAAAATCACCAAGCGGCGTTTCTGGGGGGCGACCCCTCCCCCCAGCTAAAGTCACGAGCTCAGAGAGGAAAAGGACAGTCCAGGATCACATCTGACCTCCAGAGACGGCAACAAGCAGGTCAAGGAACCTTCCAGAAGGGTCTTCATGGAAGGGACAGGGCCCCGAGCAGCGGCCTCGAAGAGCTGGAGCCCATGGTTCCGGCCAGCACAAGATCACGGTGCCTTCGGGCCCCACCAGGCTTGGGGGTCCGGGCTCAGCCCAGGTGAGAGAGGTGAAACACGGATCCCCTGAAACAGGCCCCGAAACTGCAGCGTCCATCACCAGCCACTGCTAAGCAGGCCAATGTGCTGCAGAGGCCACACGCTCTTTCCCAGCACCAAAGCAAACACTTCCAGCCGACAGCACACGGGCAGAGCCCAAGTCACAGCACACACAGAGCGGCTGAACGTGCAGACCCCAGTCCCCGGACACAAGGCAATGAAGTCGGCGGTGACGGAGGCCCAGGGGTGACGTTCCTGGGCCGAGAAATGGGACAAGTCGTCTCGAACAGCCGGAGAGAGCCACCCCGCACAGGAATGGAAACTGCCTGTCCGAGCTCCAGGCCAGGCGGGCGAGCAGGAGAGTGGAGGGGGCCTGCCTGGGCCCAGCAGCGCCCCGAGCATGACCGAAGAACAAGACTAAGCCAAAGGGCGAAACTAAACCATGGAGAGCAGGAACGAGGCCGAGAGGGCCCAGAGCACCACAACCGGATCACAGGGAGAAGGAATCGGAAGGGCAAACACTTAGGACACCGGAACAGGCCACATCAAAGGGAGAGATAAGGCGAGAAACTAAGCACATGTGTGAGCGTGACTCAGTGGTGGAGAGAATCGTGTGCGATAAACAGAAGCTTCGTGCCAAAATACATGAGGAGGGAACGGATGTTGACAAATTCCTCGATTGAAAAAAAAGCACCTTCTGGAACGGAGTCAATAAGAGACGCAGGGGGCCGGAGCGATAGCACAGCACGGAGGGCGTTTGCCTTGCACGCAGCTGACCCTGGTTCAGCTACTTGGCATCCCATATGGTCCCCGAAGCACCGCCAGGAGTAATTCCTGAGTGCAGAGCCAGGAGGAATCCCTGAGCATTGCCGGGTGTGACCCCGAAAACAAACAAAACAAAAACACCAGGTCAAGACTGTTTCCCAGGCGGCTGCCAGCTCTCCGTGGGGAGTCACCGGAGAGTCCCTCTTTCTTCTCCAGCAAGACAGCGCTTGTTCCACGGCTAACGCCCACCTGCCAGTCCCAAGAAGCAGACCCGAGAGAGCACAGGTGAGACTCCGCCCCACCCCCAGCCCTGTGCGCCCTGCGCTCAGCCAACGGCACCATAACCACCGTTTAAAACCGTCACACGCAAATGCGTGGAGGCCCAAACTTGCGCGTCCAGGCCGGTGAAAGGACAAAGCAGAGGAGACTCGCTCTGGGCTCGGTGTGGACAGATTCCCGGCCTGCACGGGCGCGGGTCAGCGTCCATGGCTGGGAAGCGTTGGGACAGCACCGATGCCCTGCCCGAGTTGGACCGGGTGCAGAGCACGGCCCTCCCCGCAGTGCTATCTCTCTCTCGTCATTCTGCTTTTGCACTTAATGGAATGTGAACATGGGCAGCTCACAGACCACCCAGTGGATGGACCAGACCCCCCCAGGAAACAAGCCCCCAGCTGGCCTGCGGGGCAGCGTCCCCCAGCTGCCCCTTCCAGCAGCTGGGCAAAGGCGCTCGGTTTCCCCGGGGTGAGCGCAGCCTCGTCCCAGGGGCCCCAGGGGGAGGCCTGAGAGTCCAGCGGCGGGGAAGGGCAGCCCCAGGCCCTGCCGCTGGCCCAGGCCGCGAGCACCCTCCACTGTGTGCTCAGACTCAGCCCCGCAAAAGCCAGAGAACATCAGCGGGGGCTCCCTGCACCCGGGGAGGCGCTGGAGCCCTGCCGGGCCAGGTGGCGCCCGCAGGGGCTGTGCACGCTGGACGCAGGCTCAGCCCTGCAGCACGCTTGAGTGAGGAAAGCAAATCGCCAAGAACACACTCGTGCGGCCCATTAACATAACATTCAAGCGCCGGCAAGTCAAAACAAGATATTTATAGGGGAAGCCGGCGTGTGCAAGACGTCAAGAAAAACAAGGGCACGGGAGACTCTGGGGACGCCGCGTGGGGGCTGGCGAGAGAGTGGACGCGAGTCTGGACACGGGCGGGGCGTGCTCAAGGACGGGGCCTCTAGCCCCGCCCAGCCATCAAGGCCCCACCCAGATGCCCCGAGGCCCCGCCCAGAGGCCCCAAGGCCCCGCCCAGAGGCCCAGAGGCCCCGCCCAGAGGCCCAGAGGCCCCGCCCAGAGGCCCAGAGGCCCGCCCAGAGGCCCAGAGGCCCCGCCCAGAGGCACCCAGCACCTTCCAGGCACTGCCCAGAATCCAGAGCAGCCGTGAGGCAGCAGGTGCAGTGACCCCTGACCCGGGACACCCCCACCCCGCCCGGCCTCAGGCTCCTCCCAGGGGCCAGGGAGGTCTCAGGCTCCCGACGATTCCGCCTTGACCAAGCCCAGGCGGCCGCCTCCTGCGGTGGTCTTCACCTGCCCCCCACTCTCCCGGGAGGGACCCCCAGCCGGGCGGGCAGCCCCCAGACACCCTGAGGCCCTGGTTACGGAGCAAAGCGTCCCTCCAGTTCCGCTCCTCCAGCACGCAGAGGGCGGAGCTAGGACCCTGCCACGACCCCAACCCCTACAGGCTGGCGGCAGAGGGTCCGGCCACCCCCCGGCAATCAGAGAACAGACACAGCCGGTACAGTGCTTGGCGCCCACACAGGCACACACGTGCACTACACAGCCGCACGCACACACGTGCATACACTTACACTATGTGCACTCACACATGCAGGCACTTACTTGCACACACACGTGCACTTGGTTACACTCACATGTACCCACTAGTTTGCACACTCACACATGGGTACTCGCTACACTCACATGTGCACGTACTTACTCACAGGCACACACAGGCACACGTCCTCACTGGCACCCCTCCCCTGGGACACCCCGGCCACCCCCTCAGTCCTGAGACACCCCCGGCCACCCCCTCAGCCCTGAGACCCCCGGCTACCCCCTCAGCCCTGGGACACCCCGGCCACCCCTCAGCCCTGAGACCCCCGGCTACCCCCTCAGCCCTGGGACACCCCGGCCACCCCCTCAGCCCTGGGACACCCCCGGCCACCCCCTCAGCCCTGAGACCCCCAGCTACCCCCTCAGCCCTGGGACACCCTGGCCACCCCTCAGCCCTGGGACACCCCGGCCACCCCCTTAGCCCTGGGACACCCCGGCCACCCCCGTCAGCCCTGGGACACCCCCGGCCACCCCGTCAGCCCTGGGACACCCCTGGCCACCCTCCTCAGCCCTGGGACACCCCGGACACCCCCTCAGCCCTGAGACACCCCCGGCCACCCCCGTCAGCCCTGGGACACCCCTGGCCACCCCTCCTCAGCCCTGGGACACCCTGGCCACCCCCTCAGCGCTGGGACACCCCGGCCACCCCCACAGCCCTGAGACACCCCCGGCCACACCCCTCAGCCCTGAGACCCCCGGCCACCCCCATCAGCCCTGAGACCCCTCAATCACCTCATCTCAGCCCTGGGACCCACAAGCCTTCATCAAATTAGTGAGGTGGGTGCTATAAGCGGGGCCTCCTAAAGGCACTGGGGGTCTCTCAGGGGCCACACGTCCCCTGCCCTGGGCAGGGCTGGCAGCTGCTGTCCGGTGCGGGGCCTCGCTGGCCGCGGCACCGGCTGAGACCCACGCAGGGCGGGCTTTGTGGGGTCTGTCAGTTTAGCTGCTGATGTCAATCTGCTCGCTTGTGACAGACGCCGGCTCGCGCTGGCGGCGAGGGAACGACGCTCCCGGGCCCTCAATTTCTTGCTGATGAAGCTAAAGGCTCTCGGGCGCCCGAGGCTCCTGCAGCTCCCACAGAGGGAAGGGGCAGGCGGGGGCTCATCTCAGCGGGGCCTGTGACCTGCAGTGCCTGGGCTTGCGGCTGTGACCTTACGTCTGGTCGTGACCTTGGATCTGGCCGTGACCTTGGGGCAGCCCCGACAGCTGGGGAGGGCCGGAAGGAAGCCCCTCCCCGTGGGTGTGAGCATGAACGGCAGAGACAGGACGTGGCCGGGTGGTGGGGGCTGCGGGGGGGCGTGGCCGGGTGGTGGGGGCTGCGGGGGGCGTGGCCGGGTGGTGGGGGCTGCGGGGGCGTGGCCAGGTGGTGGGGGCTGCGGGGGAGCTGTGGGGAATAGAGGCAGCTGGAAGGAGACGCGGCCTCGGGGTCCCACCCAGGAGCCATCAACCCCAGGAAGCGGAACCCGGCTCCGGCATGGGGTGGGAGGTGCTCAGAGATGGGCCCTATCGCCCCAGCACCAAGCGTGTCCTGGTGACCCCCAGGAATCTCTGGGGGTCTCACAGGGACTCTGAGGTCTCGGGCCGGGACTCCCACACCTGCTGCGTGAGCTCCCTCACTCTCTCAGTGGCCCAGGGCGTGGCTGCCCTGCTGGGACAGAGCCCAGGGCCCCGGCAGCTCTGAAAGCCAGGAACAGCCTCAGGGCAGGAGTGAAGACAGAATAGATGGGCCCAGCGGACCAACTGGACATGGAGGCATGAGGCCACGCACCCCACAAACACAGGACACACACACACACACACACACACACACACACACACACACTCGCTCTCTCTCGGCTTCTGCATCTTTCTCTCTGTCTGTCTCTCGCTCACTCCAGACAGTGCCCTCGGGGCCTAGGCCGCCCCAGGAGGCCCCACGACCTGAGAGACCCCACGATGAACAAGCAGCTCCTCTGTGAGGGGCTCAGAGCCGCAGATTCACCGCTGCTGCGGGAGCTCCAGGTGGGGCACGCTGTTTCCAGAACAGTCTCTGGGGGCTCCTCCTCAAGCCCCTGCTCCCTCCTGCACCCCGAGTGCTCCCCGAGTGCTCCCGCCCTGGAGAGACGCTGGTACAGGTACAGAGCAGGTACACGTAGAGGTACAGAGCAGATACACGCAGGGTACAGAGCAGGTACACGCACAGGTACAGAGCAGGTACACGCACAGGTACAGAGCAGGTACACGCACAGGTACAGAGCAGGTACACGCACAGGTACAGAGCAGGTACACGCACAGGTACAGAGCAGGTACACGCACAGGTACAGAGCAGGTACACGCACAGGTACAGAGCAGGTACACGCACAGGTACAGAGCAGGTACACACAGAGGTACAGAGCAGGTACACGCACAGGTACAGAGCAGGTACGTGCAGGTACAGAGCAGGTACAGGTACAGAGCAGGTACATGCACAGGTACAGAGCAGGTACACGCACAGGTACAGAGCAGGTACACGCACAGGTACAGAGCAGGTACACGCACAGGTACAGAGCAGGTACACGCACAGGTACAGAGCTGTGCCTCTCAGGCTGTGGCGGCGGGAGGTCGGGCGCGGAAGGCTCCAGCCTTTCACGCAGCTAAACTGGTTCCATCCCTGACACCCCTGGGGTCCCCTGAGCCACCAGGAGGGATACTGAGAGAAGAGCTAGGACTAAGCCCTCAGCATAGCCGGGTGTGGCCCCAAAAGGAAAAAAAATGAAAATAAATAAATCAAATTAAATTGCAGCCAGAGTCGAGTAAGCCAGAGGAAATCAGCGCCGTCACTCGGCTCCGGCAAACAAAAGGTGCCAGATCCACACCCTCAACCCTGGAGCCGAGAACAGCCACCGACGCCCCAACCCCTCAGGTCCCCTGCCCGCGTGGCCACTCCGCGGCCTCCGGCTGCTCTTCCTGTTTGCAAGTGGCCCATAAAATATTCAGACCATGGGACTGAGCGTTCCAGGCCCTGCCCGGCCACAGCTGCACAGCCCCAAACAGGAAGGCAGGAAGACAGAAAATTAGGAACAAAATAAATGCCAGATAAATGCAGGCGCGTGGCTTTAAAAATTCATAGGGTGCTCGCGGCCTGCAGCCATTTGTTTTGGTTTAACCAGGAAGCCGAGTCGGGATGCCTTCAGTTCCCACAGGGGACAGGGCTGCCCGGAGGGTCCCGCAGAGAGGACAGACTGCCTGGAGGGTCCCGCAGAGAGGACAGGCTGCCCGAGGGTCCCGCAGAGAGGACAGGCTGCCCAGAGGGTCCCGCAGGGGACAGGCTGCCCGGAGGGGTCCCGCAGAGAGGACAGGCTGCCCGGAGGGTCCCGCAGAGAGGACAGGCTGCCTGGAGGGTCCCACAGGGGACAGGCTGCCCAGAGGGTCCCGCAGGGGACAGGCTGCCCGGAGGGTCCCGCAGGGGGACAGGCTGCCCGGAGGGTCCCGCAGAGAGGACAGGCTGGCGGCTTTCCCACCTGCTCCCCTGAGGACAGCAGCAAAGGCGGAGCCCAGGCCCCGGGGGGCTCACACCAGCCTGGGCTACCTGCTGATGACACGGCCTGTCCCTGAGGGGGCGCCCTGGGGTCCCCTGCTGTGCGTGTCTAGGGATGAAGCCAGGAACCCTCCCTGGGCCAGAGCGGGCGTGAAGCCATCTTTAAAACAGGCGACTGCCACGTGCTAGCTTGAAGTGTCTTTGTCAGGAGCTGGGGAGACACAGATTCCTGGGGAGACGCAGATTCCCGGGAGACGCAGATTCCGGGAGACGCAGATTCCCGGGAGACGCAGATTCCCGGGAGACGCAGATTCCCGGGGGGACGCAGATTCCTGGGAGACGCAGATTCCCGGGGAGACGCCAGATTCCTGGGAGACGTAGATTCCCGGGAGAGCGCAGATTCCTGGGAGACGCAGATTCCCAGGGAGACGCAGATTCCTGGGAGACACAGATTCCCGGGGAGGCGCAGATTCCCGGGAGACGCGAGATCCCTGGGAGACGTAGATCCCGGGAGACGTAGATTCCCGGGAGACGCGGATTCCGGGAGATGCAGATTCCGGGAGACGCAGATTCCCGGGAGACGCAGATTCCCGGGGAGGCGCAGATTCCCGGGGAGACACAGATTCCCGGAGGCGAGATTCCCAGGGAGGCGCAGATTCCCGGGAGAGCGCAGATTCCTGGGAGACGCAGATTCCCGGGAGACGCAGATTCCCGGGAGACGCAGATTCCCGGGGGGAGACGCAGATTCCCGGGAGACGCAGATTCCCGGGGAGGCGCAGATTCCCGGAGACGCAGATTCCCGGGAGGCGCAGATTCCGGGAGAGCGAATTCCCGGGAAGACGCAGATTCCGGGAGACGCAGATTCCCGGGAGACGCAGGGTTCCCGGGAGGCGCGAGATTCCCGGGAGGCAGGGTTCCCGGGAGACGCAGATTCCCGGGAGAGGCGCAGATTCCCGGGGGAGACGCAGATTCCCGGGGAGAGCGCAGATTCCCGGGGAGGCACGGAATTCCCGGGAGGCGCCAGATTCCCGGGAGACGCTAGATTCCCGGGGAGACGCAGATTCCCGGGGAGACGCAGAATCCCGAGAGGCGCAGATTCCGGGGAGGCGCGAATTCCCGGGGAGGCGCAGAATCCGGGGGAGATGCAGATTCCCGGGAGACGCCGATTCCCGGGAAGACGCAGATTCCCGGGAGACGCAGATTCCCGGGGGAGGCGCAGGTTCCCGGGGAGACGCAGATTCCCCGGGAGACGCAGGTTCCCGGGAGACGCAGATTCCCGGGAAGACGCAGATTCCCGGGAGACGCAGATTCCCGGGAGACGCAGAGATTCCGGGGAGGCGCGGGTTCCGGGAGACGCAGATTCCCGGGAGACGCAGATTCCGGGAGGCGCGATTCCCGGGAGACGCAGATTCCCGGGGAGACGCAGAATCCCGGGGAGATGCAGATTCCCGGGAGACGCGAGTCCCGGGAGACGCAGATTCCCGGGGGAGACGCAGAACTCCGGGAGATGCAGATTCCGGGAGACGCGATTCCCGGGAGACGCAGATTCCCGGGAGACGCAGATTCCCGGGAGACGCAGATTCCCGGGAGATGCAGATTCCGGGAGACGCAGATTCCCGGGAGACGCAGATTCCCGGGAGACGCAGATTCCCGGGAGACGCAGATTCCCGGGAGACGCAGATTCCCGGGAGATGCAGATTCCCGGGAGAGCGTAGATTCCCGGGGGAGACGCGGATTCCCGGGAGACGCGATTCCCGGGAGACGCAGATTCCCGGGAGACGCAGATTCCCCGGGAGACGCAGATTCCTGGGGAGATACAGATTCCCGGAGACGCAGATTCCTGGGAGAGGCGCAGATTCCCGGGAGAGCGCAGATTCCCAGGGTGACGCAGATTCCCAGGGAGATGCAGATTCCCGGGAGACGCAGATTCCCAGGGAGACGCAGATTCCCAGGGGAGACTCAGATTCCCAGGGAGACGCAGATTCACGGGGAGGCAGATTCCCGGGGGAGCGCAGATTCCCGGGAGACGCAGATTCCTGGGGAGCCCCGGCGTGGCTGCGGCAGCGGCCCACAGAAGCTCCGAGCCTGTGTGTCTGGAAGCATCTGCAGGTTTCTAGGAACCTGACAGCGAGGAGACAGCTTAGTCACCGCAGACAGCGGGAAAGGCCCCAGAAAATTCCAGAATGTTCTTGAAGGTTCTGTACGGCAGCTATTGGCTGCTGACAGGTGACGTGAGATTTGGGGGTTGGGGAGCCCATGAGAGCACACGTGTGTACAGAGCACAGAACATACCTGTATATGTGCAGAGCACACAGGCACATGTGTACACGCATGCACTGTCATGGGGATGTCACGTGCACACAGGTGTCACAGAGCACTGTGTGTGCACATGTGTGTGCAGAGCACGGGCACATGTGTGTCTGTGGACATGCGTGTGTCGGAGCACGGGCACATGTGGGTCTGTGGACATGCGTGTGTGCAGAGCACGGGCACATGTGGGTCTGTGGACATGCGTGTGTGCAGAGCACGGGCACATGTGTGTCTGTGGACATGCGTGCTCACAGGCTCAGGGGCTCCTGCCCGGGTGGCTGCGTAGAATCATGCTCGGGGCCGGAGCGACAGTACAGTGCGGAGGGCGTTTGCCTTGCACATGGCCAACCCGGGTTCAACCCCAGCATCCCACAGGGGTCCCCGGGCACCGCCAGGACTGATTCCTGAGTGCAGAGCCAGGAGTAACCCCCTGAGCATCACCGGGTGTGACCCAAAAAGAAAAAAAAAATCATGCTCAAGAGTGAATCAAACCTGTGCTCTGGCCCCCAGCTCCGGGCAGCGAGGGACACGGCTCCGTCCCTCTGGTCTCCGCCTGGGAGAAGGGTGCCCCCTGGTGAGGCCTCTCAAGGTCCTTCCGGCACCTGCCCCGCCCCAAGCGGCTCTTCCCAGGGACGGGAGGAGGCGCCACCTAGTGGGCATGTGCGGGCTGCAAAGAGGGCATGGCCGTGTCCCAAGGCCAAGCCTCAGCCTGCTTGCACCCAGGTCCCAGGACGCCCCCAGCCGGCCCTGCACCCCCAGACCGAGCCCCAGCCGGCCCTGCACCCCCAGACCCAGGACGCCCCAGCTGCTCTGCAGCCCACCAGAAACCATCCCTGCCAGGTGCCGTTAGCAGGGGGCTGGGCTGGGCCCACACAGACCGCCAAAGCAGGAGGCTGCTTGCGGTGTGTGGGGTGGGGGCTCCGGGGCAGCCCCTGGAGCAAGTGTGTGTTCAGGACTTTCTCTCAGGTGTTAAAGGCCTTTCCAGCATCGAAGCGGACCCTGCCTGGAGCAGCCCGTAGCCCCGCACCCGCAGAGACTGCGGACCGCCCAGCTAGTCGCTGTGGGTGGTGGCCCACATCCAGCCTGTACCTGCTGCGGGCCGGCCACGGCAGCGCTGTGGACACCAGGTCCCCGGGCAAGCTCGGCCGCACCCTGAGAGCCAGGCCTGCCCACCAGACTGCCGGCTCCCCCAGGCCCGTGAGCTTGCCTGCAGCACCCAGTGACCCGGATCCAGCACTCAGCGGGTTCGGGGAGGGGGTGTCAGCAGGGGCGGCCGGGCGCAGGAGAGAGGGGCCTGCTCGGGTTCCGGCCCGCGGTCTGTCGTCCCGCTGGGGTCCGAGTCGCACCTTCCAAGCCGGAGACTCGTCTCACGGCTGCCTCCCGGCCTCGCGTCTGGCACGGGTGGGGGACCGAAACAGGAAGGGGGCTGTTGGCAGACACGGGCTGAGGGCCCGCACCGTGTGCAGCTGTGCAGTCTCTTTGTACACATGTGTGTGGTCACGCTTACACACGTTCAGTCACACACAGGCTGTGTGAATCATTCCTTGTGCACATTGCTGCCTCGTGCGCGGCGTGTATGCAGGCATTCCTGACCTTCTTCCACATGTGTGTGATCGTGTGTGCGTGTGGGGCATGAACATGTTGCTGTGGGTCTGGTCTGCTCCTCTGCACATTGATGCCCATGCAGCACACACAAGCACATGTGTTACATCCTTACATGTTATATGTGCCGTGGTGTGCAAGCATACGGTGGGGATGGCGTGATGTGTCTGCTTGTGCTGTGTGCATTGTGTGGGGGTTCAGGCATGTGTGTGCACGCCGTGTCATGTGTGGGTATGCACACACATGTTTGTATGTGGGTATCTCATGTGTGATGGGCAGACATATTTGTGTGTGCATGTCTCATGTGTTATCTGGCGTGTTTCTGTGTGAGTGTCTCATGTGCTATCTGCCATGTTTGTGTGTATCATGTGTTATCTGCTGACATGTTTGTGTGCGTATCTCGTGGTGTTATCTGTCGACCTTGTTGATCATGCACGTGTGTGTGCCTGTGTGCATGTGTGCTTGGTGTGCTGTGTGCTGTCTTGAGAACATGCACATGTACATGTGTGCATGAGGAGTGTCTGTGCACACGCGTGTGTGTATGTGCAAGCGCACACGTGCCAACATGTGGGCAGGGCCGGATCCAGTCCCTTGACTCCCACAGGAGGGCCAAGACCACCAGGACCGGAGCTCAGCCCCCGCCCCACAGCCCGCAGGGTCCAGGGCTGTTTCCCAGCATGCTGGGGGCTCCCTGCAGCCCTCAGGGCCTTGCCCTCGTCCCGGCCTCCAAGCTGCGGGTGCATCTGCAAAAGGGTTTCGGCTCTGGAAGGTGTCAGCACTCGAGACTTCCCCCATCGCTCACCTCCCACTCCCGGGCCCACAGGAACCTGCTCCCACATCTGCGCTTCCCACACAGGGGGCTGTGCAGTCTGGGCTGGGCCTTGCCCCTGCGGCGCGCTCAGCCCCACCCTCTCCTCCCGCAGCCGGCCCCTGACCCAGCAGTGCGGCCTCACCCAGAGCCCAGGGAGGGGCTAGAGCGTCGAGGTGGGGCCTGCTCGACAGCTTCTCGACCCTGAGCCCTTCCAGGACCGGCACGAAGCAGGTGTGCCAGCTGTGCTGGACAGTCCAGGCAAGCCCAGGCTGACACCAGCAGGCGGTTCCGGACCCTCCCACAGGGACAGCCCGTGCCCCGCCCACACCCCAGAGTCCACCAGGCTCTGGTGGATAAAGTCAGGGATCAGGGTGGGGGAGGTCGAGAAGGGGAGAGAGGGGAGGGGTGTGGGGAGTGGGGGAGGCCTTTGACCCTCACCCCTGTCTGGATCCTCGCGGTAACTAGATGATAATCTGTGACACCCCAGAGAGGCGTCAGACCTGTCCAGGGGATGCGGGCGACCCTCAGCCCCAAGCAGGAAGCCAGACACTGGCGGAGCTTACAGGAGTTGGCCGCTGTCCACAGAGCAGAGACCAGCCGTGACCCAGCCCAACATCCACAGAGCAGAGGCCGGCCGTGACCCAGCCCCGCCGTCCACAGAGCAGAGACCAGCCATGACCCAGCCCAACGTCCACAGAGCAGAGACAGGCCGTGACCCAGCCCCGCCGTCCACAGAGCAGAGACCGGCCGTGACCCAGCCCGCCGTCCACAGAGCAGAGACCGGCCGTGGCCCAGCCCCGCCGTCCACAGAGCAGAGACCGGCCATGACCCAGCCCCGCCGTCCACAGAGCAGAGACCGGCCGTGTCCCAGCCCCGCCGTCCACAGAGCAGAGACCGGCCGTGACCCAGCCCCGCCGTCCACAGAGCAGAGACCGGCCGTGACCCAGCCCCGCCGGTCCACAGAGCAGAGACCGCCGCGTCCCAGCCCCGCCGTCTACAGAGCGAAAACAGCCTCCCACAAAGCTACAGGACCCCAGACTCTGCCCCTCGGAGGCCCTGGGGGTCTTGCCTGTGAGACTCGCCCTGCAGGGCCAGAAGCGGGTGGGGGCTCCAGAGGCCCTGGGGAGGGGCCGCAGCTTTCCTGGGGGGCCTGAGCCTGTTCTGGGTCTCAGCTGCCGCAGGGTGGACAGCTGCTCCCTCAGCTGCGTCCTCAGCACAGAACCACGGTGAGAAACGAGCCCCCGTGAGGAGACTTCAGCCCCCCATTTTAATAATCACAAAGGTCATTTAATGGTAATTATCGATGTAAAACGTCAGAAGAGTCAAAGGATCCAGGCGGGCCTGGAGGCCTGGAAGGCCCAAGCCAGCAGCTGGGGTGAGGCCGAGCACCCGCTGGGGTCTGAGCCCCGGGAGCCTCGTGACCCTGCGTTCAGGGGACAGTGAAGCAAGACCCCCGTGCCCCCCGCCCCCGCCCGCCGCCTGGTGCATCCTGCACGGCCATAAAGCAGAAACTGACTTTGAAATGGCTCTTCTCTGTCAGATCCTGGACATAAATTTAAATAAAATGGCGATTTAAATGCCTGCGACGCAGAGGCGGTGGCTGGGGCTGTCTCTGGGCTACGTGGGGAAAGAAAAGTGGCCTTAAACCCATCACCAGCGGCTGGGAAGGTCGGCGCGGGGGCAGCCCCTCCTGGGAAGGTGTGGGCTCTGCCGGCCTGCACCAAGCCGGCCCCTAAGGCCGTCAGCGCCGAGAGACACCGTGGGAAAAGCGGCTCGGAGGCTGCGGCCTGGGCGGGGCACGGGCCTGGCCCAGGAGCCCACAGAGGCGCTGTCCTGGGTGCCCACCCCGGCTCTGCTCTCCGCCACCGTCCCCCAGGGCCTCCTGCCTTCCTCAGGACGCCCCACTATGGTTGGACCAGGGGAGCTCAGGCCTGGGGACCCCCCAACTGTCCGGCCTCAGGCCGCCTCTTCCAGCCCCCCCCCCCCGGCCCCCAGCCCCTCCCCCTCAGGGCCCGTTCTCCACCCACTCCCCCCACCCCCACCTGCCAGCCCGAGGGGGTGGTGCAGAGGACCTGGCTGTCCCGAGCCCACTGTCTCGGGGGAGAGACTGACGGGGCAGAGCAGAAACTGGGAGAGCACCAGGTGCCACCCAAGGGGCCTCCAGGCTGCGGTGACCGTGACCCCGGGAATCAGCAGCAGCTGCTCAGAGCACAGGTCGGTGACGCCTTCTCTGAGGACGGGAGACCCAGAGCATGTCCCGGAGGAAGAGGAAGATGGGGGCACTGAGGGGCGAGGTGCAGGCCCCCGCCCCCACTCCCCCGCCCGATTTCCCAGTTTGAAACGTCCCAATAGGCTCATGTCCCATGGGCAACGCATCCAACGCCTGCCCTCCACCTATGGGGCTCCCCAGCTCGAGCTCCTGCTCCCCCCCCCCCTCCCTCTGCACCAGCAGGGCCTGGCCAGTCTCCACCAATCAGGGGACACGCTGGGGACCCCACACTGGGAAATAGATTAATAAACCATTATGATAAGCAAGCTGATCATTAGCACGAGAATGAGGCTCAGTGCTAATTGAAGCCATCCAGCAAAATGTCAGCTCGGAGATGAAATATTCAGCCCACACGGCCAGCCCCCTGCAAAACCAGGTCAGCTGAGGGCCGGAACTCGGACTCTCCAGCCCAGAGCCCACAGGCCAGCCCAGGCTGGGATCACGGCCTCCGCTCCTGGGGACAGCGGCCTCTGCGTGGGCCTGGGCTGGCTCTGGGTCCCGCTGTACGATCCCTGGGCCTGGTGACCCGGCTGCCGTCTCCAGGCTGGTGGGGGGGTGGGGGCTGCTGCCCTGTCTGTCCTTCCACGCGTCCATACCAGGCACGCCAGGACCCACAATGAATGCTGAGAGCCGCAGCTTGGTCATTTATTGGCGCCCAGCCTGACAGGGAGAGGTGTGCTGAGGCCCTGGGAACAGAGAAGGGTGGATGCCCAGGAGAGACCAGGGCGGACGCCCAGGAGAGACCAGGGCGGGACGCCCAGGAGAGACCAGGGCGGGCGCCTAGGAGAGACCAGGGCGGACGCCCAGGAGAGACCAGGGGCGGACGCCCAGGAGAGACCAGGGCGGACGCCCAGGAGAGACCAGGGCGGACGCCCAGGAGAGACCAGGGCGGACGCCCAGGGAGAGACCAGGGCGGACGCCCAGGAGAGACCCAGGGCGGACGCCCAGGAGAGACCAGGGCGGACGCCCAGGAGAGACCAGGGCGGACGCCCAGGAGAGACCAGGGCGGACGCCCAGGAGAGACCAGGGCGGACGCCCAGGAGAGACCAGGGCGGACGCCCAGGAGAGACCAGGGCGGACGCCCAGGAGAGACCAGGGCGGACGCCCAGGAGAGACCAGGGCGGACGCCCAGGAGAGACCAGGGCGGACGCCCAGGAGAGACCAGGGCGGACGCCCAGGAGAGACCAGGGCGGACGCCCAGGAGAGACCAGGGCGGACGCCCAGGAGAGACCAGGGCGGACGCCCAGGAGAGACCAGGGCGGACGCCCAGGAGAGACCAGGGCGGACTCCCAGGAGAGACCAGGGTGGGACGCCCAGGAGAGACCAGGACAACCCCCTGGTCCTCTCTCAGGGCAGACCCCCAGAGCAGGGTGGAGCGAGGATGCTGCACGAGCATTTGGCCAGGGTCGCCCCTGGCACTAGTGCCCCAGCAGCGGAATACCTTTGACCTGAAGAGCCAACCCTGCAGCCCTCAGGCCGACCCGCAGGAGGGGTCAGCGCGGGCCCTGTACTCTACGACGTCCTCCCTCCTTCCTGTCGCCCTGGGAGCCCCCTCTGCGAGCGCCGGTTCCTGGGTGTTAAGGAGATCGAGATGCGTCTTTCACCACCACCGAAAATAAAAAATAAGCTGCCCTACATCGAGGCATCTGTAAATCAAGGTAAATCAAAATTCCTGGGCTTTGGAGACTTTGCAAAGACCGAACAGCCCAAGATCGGCACTGAAGCCACGACCCTGCCGCCATGAGCCCACCTGAGAAGGGAGAGAGCAGCAGAAGAAACGGAGACCCCACGCAGAGGCAGCAAACACCACCGTCTCGAGGAGGTCTGGAGGCCGTAGGGGCCCTCCCAGGGTACCACAGCAATAGGGCGGGGGGGTGGGAGCGCCGCCGGTGGCAGCGGGACCTGGAAACCATCCCTGGGGAAGGGCTGAGCCTGGGGGACCCGTCTACCGCAACGGCCCCCAAGAGGTAGAGCCAGGGGCAGAAAGCAGGTGTAGGGGTGTGGCTGCCCCAGGGGACAGTAGACCCTGAGTGGACGCACATTATCCAGCACGTGCGCCCGGAGTGCCCCAGGGGCACACACCGGCCGGGCCTCGTGGTACCAAATGGCACATGAAGGCGTTTAAAGACCCCCACGCCCCGCCCGACCCAGGACCCAGGACCCGCTCCAGGGCCACCCCGAGGAAGCAGGTAAAGCCACACGCGCAGAGCCCGACGCCCTCGTGGCCTCGCCCACGCCGCGGAGCCCGACGCCCTCGTGGCCTCGCCCATGCGCGGAGCCCAACGCCCTCGTGGCCTCGTCCCACGCGCAGAGCCCGACCCCCTCGTGGCCTCGTCCCACGCGAGCCCCACGCCCTCATGGCCTCGCCCACGCGCGAGCCCGACGCCCTCGTGGCCTCGTCCCACGCGCAGAGCCCGACGCCCTCGTGGCCTCGTCCCACGCCGCAGAGCCCGGCGCCCTCGTGGCCTCGCCCACGCGCTGAGCCCGACGCCCTCGTGGCCTCGTCCATGCGCTGGAGCCCAACGCCCCGTGGCCTCGCCCACGCGCAGAGCCCGACCCCCTCGTGGCCTCGCCCACGCGCGAGCCTACGCCCGCGTGGCCTCGCCCACGCCGCGAGCCCGGCGCCCTCGTGGCCTCGCCCACGCCGCAGAGCCCGACCCTCGTGGCCTCGGCCCACGCCGCGGAGCCCTACGCCTCGTGGCTCGGCCCACGCCGCAGAGCCCGACGCCCTCGTGGCCTCGCCCACGTCTCCTGTGGCCAGGACACACCAGAGCCCACCGCGCAGAAGCCTGGCCCACACCCAGGACACGTGTCGGGTGAGAAGGCCCAGTCCAGCGGACGGGATGGCTCTGCCCCATGCCAGCTCCCCGCCACCCCGGAGAGAGCCCACCCCTGGAATCAGGGGATGCTCCCCTCACAGGGTGGAGGGCCCCACTTGCTCGCTGCTCCCCCGTAGGCAGCACACAGCATCATCGGGGCGATGGTGGGGTGCGGGGGCAGGGAAGATCTGGAAAGCAGAGACTGTCCCCACGGGCGGCAGGTGGTGCCCAGCTGAGGGTGTGTCCACACTGTACCTGCCTCCGTGTCCAAGGAGTGAGCCAGAGACCCCGCCGCAAGCAGGCCCCAGGGCTGAGGTGGGAGTGCTCCTTGTAGTGCTCCTGGGAGTGCTCAGGCCCCAGGGGACGCGGGCGGGCTGGGCCCGGGGCCGGGCCAGGTGCCGGGCCAGATCCCTTTGCTCACACATTATTCCGCTAATCGGCTCCGCCCCGACCCCGAGAGAGGCCGGCCTGGAGCCCACCAGCTGCTTGGGGGGAGCCTCTCCCGTTTCGGGGCACGCTTGGCTGGGTTTGCGTGAGCGGAGCTGACAGGCCCATCTGCTTCCTCACAGGCAGGAGCTCTGGGAGCCGCAGAGCTTTGCTAAGAGGTGGGGTCCCCCGGGAAACCCCCCCATCAGCACTCAGGTGTGGGCCAGAGGGGGCAGGTGAGGCTGGCGGCTCCACCCGCAAGTCAGGGCCTGTGTGTGCCACAGTCAGATCCCGTCTGAGGCCCCGCTCTGGGCTGCTTCAGGGCCCCGGACCCCCACCCCAACCCTCCCTCTCAGACATCCACAGGTGGGCTTCGTCCATGCAAAGGGGGCCTG
Source organism: Cryptotis parvus (assembly GCA_021461705.1). NCBI lineage: Eukaryota > Metazoa > Chordata > Mammalia > Eulipotyphla > Soricidae > Cryptotis > Cryptotis parvus. Next base: position 95,367 of record JAJIBD010005587.1, on the reverse strand, counting down.
GGCCCAAGACAGCCCAGACCGACCAAGGCTGTGACGAGCGGGGCCGGGGAGTCCACACTGCTCGGCTGAGCCCCAGCTGCTGGTGCCGCAGAGACCCCACCAGGATGTCGGGGCCCCCACCAGGCCCGCCTGTCGGATCAGGGGTGCTGAGACCTGGACACCTGCTGTCCGTAGCCCGTGTGGCCGGGCCTTTCCTCCTCTTCTCATTGTCATCACTGTGGGGCCACACCTGGCGGAGCTCAGGGGTGACACCCGGCTCTGTGCTCAGGCTGACTCCCGGCTCTGTGCTCAGGGCTGACACCCGGCTCTGTGCTCAGGGCTGACTCCCGGCTCTGTGCTCAGGGCTGACACCCGGCTCTGTGCTCAGGGCTGACACCGGCTCTGTGCTCAGGGATGACTCCCGGCTCTGTGCTCAGGGCTGACTCCTAGCTCTGTGCTCAGGGCTGACTCCCAACTCTGTGCTCAGGGCTCACTCCCGGCTCTGTGCTCAGGGCTCACTCCCGGCTCTGTGCTCAGGCTGACTCCTAGCTCTGTGCTCAGGGCTGACTCCCAGCTCTGTGCTCAGGGCTGACTCCCGGCTCTGTGCTCAGGCTGACTCCTGGCTCTGTGCTCAGGCTGACTCCCGGCTCTGTGCTCAGGGCAGACTCCTGACAGGGCTCAGAGGACCATATGGAGGGCCAGTGATGGAACCCAGACATCCACATTCAAGGCAGTCACCCTCAGCACTGTGCAATGGCCCCAGCCCCCCACTGCCCTTTCTAAGGACAAGTGTGGAGCCCAGCAAGCTGCCTGAACCCCGACAGCCCCCACCCCGACCCCCCGGGAGCCCAGGCAATGTGGATGCCTGCTGCGTTCCGCACCAGGGCCGCAGGGCTGGGAGCAGCTGTCGGCATTGTTGCTGTAACTGCGTCTGGCAAACCGGCTGGTTCCCAGGACCTCGGGGACCGGGGGTTGGATTGGAGTGAGGACCCAGAGCCACCAACCGCCGCGACTTCCTGCCCCGATCAGCAGCTATTTCTCCGCTCCCTGAGACTCTACCCCCACCCCCGACACCACGCAGGTATGGCAGCTTCTCCGCTGTGACTCCGTCCGGTGCTGGAAGTCCCGGGTTCTCTGGGTCGCTGGGGGCTCAGCCTCCCTGCCCATTCCCAGACAACACCGCAGGGAAGGTGGACGCGGGAATGAGGGGGCTCCCGCATCCCCACACGGCTTCTCACCAGCCCCTCGTGGGCCCTGCAGCCACCCACCGTGGCACAGGCCCTCCTGTGTGTGCCCAGAGAGCAGGCGCAGGCCAGTCCTGCCGCTAGGACCCAGACGGACACACAGCACCCACAGGTGCCCAAGAGATCCCCCAGGCCTCAGCAGGCGGTGGTCCCAGCCAAGACCCCCCACTTCTAGCTTCCTGGGTGGGGTCAGGGCCCAGGCTGGGGCTGTGCAGTTTCTGGGAAGGGTCAGGGGCAGAAACAGTCACAGGTCTGGGGCCTGCACGCACCTGCCGGGCAGGAGAGCCGCGGCTAACGCGCCCACGGCCGGTAACAGGGTCTGAGCAGGGGCGGCTGTGGACGTGAACCGCCACTGCCCCGCCTGCCCGACCCTCTCCCCCCTTCCTCCAGAAGAGCATTGCTGGGGTTATGGGGGGTTCGATCCCCTATGGGGGTGTGCCCAAGTGGCGGAAGTCGGGCCCTGGGGACTCTGGGGGAGCCGAGAGCCTGGGTCAGAGCACGGTCACTTTCCGGGAGATGCAAAGAGGGGCCCAGCCCTCCCGCCCAGCAGCACCAGATCAGGTGGGGACGGTCCCCCAAGGCATGGACGTTCCCAAGGCGTGGACAAGACAGGCTTCGCTCCACTCCTCATACGCAGGTTTCCAAGACAGCCCGGACAGGGATACACTAGCTGGAGCCTGTCAAAGGGAGCCGTGGCAGGCGTGGCGGATGCTTTCCTTGCACGTGGCAGCCCCTGTTTCCACCAGAAGCATTTCTTGAGAACAGAGCCAGGAGTAACCTCTGAGCATCACCAGGTGTGGCGCTAACACAGACCCCAAAAAGGGAGCCCTGGACAGAGCACGGTGGACAGGGGAGGGCCAGGGGCCCCTGTGTGGGCTGCTTTGAGCCGCCAAGCCCCTGAGCTCCGACAGCCCCAGCCCGGACAGCGGAGCAGCTCCCAGGCCCCCGAGCTCCACTGGCCCTTGCTGCTCCGCTCCCTGGGCAGAGCTGCCGCCCTGAAGAGCCCCGGCCTCCGAGCTCCACTGGCCCTTGCTGCTCCGCTCCCTGGGCAGAGCTGCCGCCCTGAAGAGCCCCGGCCTCCTGCAGGCCTGGAGCCGCTCCTGCAGCTCAGCCCCTCCCCAGAAGTAATCGCCGTGTAATGAGGCAGGCGAGCTTCAGTGTTGCAGACACCACTAATTAGGGGCTTGTGATCGTCTGTCTCAGAAGACACAAATTAACTGCCAGCAGTGGCCGCCTCAGCCCCGAGCAGGAGCCCTGCGCTCATGAGGGTCCTCCAGCTCTGCGGGGGTCCCGCTTGTGATCTGGAAGGAGGGTGCAGGCCTGGGAGCAGAGAGGTGCCGGCCAGGGCAGTGGACAGGGAACACGGGCCAGCAGTGGGCCCGGCAGGGGGTGATAGTAGGGGGCGGCCGTGCAGATCAGGGACCCAGGAGGAGGCTCTGTGGGGTGGGAAGGAGCGTGGGGAGCAGCCCCCAGACTCCCCCATCCCCAGTTCTCTAAGCCGGGCGGTCCAGGGCCCCTGCCGGGACAGTGCTGGGGAGATGCGGCGGGCTCACGGACTCCTCCTGTTCAACAGCTTCTGGGCCTCCGGGTTCTGGGCCTCCGGGTTCTGGGCCTCCAGGTCCTGGGCCTCCGGGTCCTGGGCCTCCGGGTTCTGGGCCTCCAGGTTCTGGGCCTCCGGTTCTGGGCCTCCAGGTCCTGGGCCTCCGGGTCCCTGGGCCTCCGGGTTCTGGGCCTCCAGGTTCTGGGCCTCCGGGTTCTGGGCCTCCAGGTCCTGGGCCTCCGGGTCCTGGGCCTCCGGGTTCTGGGCCTCCAGGTTCTGGGCCTCCGGTTCTGGGCCTCCAGGTCCTGGGCCTCCGGGTCCTGGGCCTCCGGGTTCTGGGCCTCCAGGTTCTGGGCCTCCGGGTCCTGGGTATGTGTGTGCCGCCAAGTTCTGCCCTGTCCCAAGGGGCAAAGCCTCACCCCAGTCCCTGGAGTCCTCCTGACGTCCCCAGGGCTGAGGTGCGTCCTTCCCTCTCGCGGCAGGAAGTGGCGTCTCGGCCTGCCCGCTCCGCCTGTGACTCCTTAGGGCTGTGCTTCCTCCTGGCCTCCCCGAGTCCAGCAGGGGGTGCCTGACCACTTACCTGCTGCCTGGTGGGGGAGGACTTTGGGGTGGGGGCAGACCACGAGGGGGACGGGAGGCCTGTTTCACAGTGGCCAACCAGCTGACCTCTGAGGACCCCAGATGCAGTGCCGGGCCACTGGGGCCTTTCCGCTGGGGGCTGAGTGGGGAGAGTCCCTGAGACCCCGAGGCCCGGCACCAGGACCAAGTCCTCCCGGCCAAGCCCCCTGCCCTTCCCGCTCCTCCCATTCGGTCTCTGCAGCCCTGGCTCATAATTAGAATAATTCTTCCCCAAAAACGCAGCAGCAGGCCCGGAATTAATTCCTGCAATCTGGGTAATTAACTGCAGGGGAGCGAGAGGACCCCGGCTGATCCGCCTCCGCTCCGCCTCTGGTGAAACCTTCCTGTTTACCCACTTCCAAGAGCCACCGCGGCCTTCTCAGAGCCCACCGCGACATTCTGCCGCGTCCTGCACCAGGCTAGCACCAGGTGTCCCAGACCCGGCCCCCCGCCGTCAGAGCCCCTGCGTGAGGCTGCACCCGGGCTTGTCAGAGGGGAAAGTCTGGGGTCCCCGGCGCCATCTTGGGGTGTCGAGAAGCTTCACCCAGGCCTCTCGGGACGTGCACGGCAAGGAAGGGGTGGGGCGGCGCAGAGGCAGCCACAGGGCCTGGAGCTCCGTGTCGGGGCTCCCGGTTCTAGGCCCAGCCCCACCGCAGCCCTCACGTAAGACGCAAGCCTGTGCCACGGAGGTTGCTACGGGGCAGTGCCCGGCTCTGCAGTGCCCCCCAGGGGCTGCTGGGGCTGCATCTAAGCCCCCCTGGCCTGCTGCTGGCCCCACTGTCATGGTCACTCGTGACCCCTCAACTTTGCCCCCGCATGCCCACCTTTGCCCCTGCATGCCCACCTTCCCACCTCTCCCACCTTCCCAGCCCCTCCGGGTTCCTTATTTCCTGCCCTCCAGAAGCCTTGGGCCCGGTGGGCACCAGGGAAGATCGGGGTGAGGCCACTGCCCCTTTGCCAGGGCCCTAGAACTCTCGGCCGAACTGGGCTGGAGCGGCCAGTGGCAGCCCCTCCCTGTCCAGCCGCGCAGCTGCCCACTGCCCCGGCCCCTGCAGGCCCATATTTCTTACTTTCGATTATGATCAGTTGGGCAATACTGAATAGTTGGATGCGTTTTAGACGTCTGTGGAGCTTGTCTAATAATGCGATTGCTGTGAGGCTCATCACGGGGCCACTACCGAGACGTGTGTCCAGGGGGCACCTCCGTGTCCGCAGCCTGGGGTATGGCTCACTGGGGAGAAGAGGACACGGGAGTCCTTAGGGGACCCAGAGCCTGGGGGGACCCTGGAGAGCCTGAGCTGCAGAGCTGGGGGCCCTGAGCTACAGAGGTGGGGAGCTGAGGGGCCCCTAGACTGCCCGAGGCAACATCTTGCATCCCAGAACCAACCATCCACCCCCAGCACCAATCAGGAAGGAGGGGCCGCCTGCCTCTGGGTGCAGCCAGGCAGACACGTGGGGCTCTCATACTCCTTTTTAAAATGGTGCTGGGGGCCGGAGCGATAGCCCAGCAGGTAGGGCGTTTGCCTTGCACAAGCCCGGCCAGTGCCGGCCCGGGTTCGATCCCCGGTATCCGATAGGGTCTCCCAGCACCGCCAGGAGTAATTCCTGAGTGCAGAGCCAGGAGAAACCCCTGAGCATTGCCGGGTGTGACCCAAAAAAGCAAATAAATAAATAAATAAATAAATAAATAAATAAATAAATAAATAAATAAATAAGTAAGTAAATAAATAAATAAAATGGTGCTGGGAGGGCCAGAGTGATAGCACAGTGGGGAGGGTGTTTGCCTTACATGTGGCCGACCTGGGTTCGATCCCCCGGCATCCCATATGTTCCCTGAGCACTGCCAGGGGTAATTCCTGAGTGAAGAGCCAGGAGTAACTCCTGAACATTGCTGGGTGTGACCCAAAAAAAAGCAATGAATGAATGAATGGATGGATGGATGGATGGATGAATGAATGAATGAATGAATGAATGAATGGATGGATGGATGAATGGATGATGGTGCTGGGGTCCGGGGAGGACTGGCACGCACCCCAAGGCTGGCTGAGAGTAGCCCCCTCAGAGCCTGCCTTCAGTGGGGGGGGGGGTGCTCGGTGGGGTGGGGGAGTCTAGGCGGGCCCATGGCTCAGGAGACAGCTCCAGGGTCTTTATTTTTCCTTTTTTGGGTCACATCCAGCGATGCTCAGGGGTTTCTCCCTGGCTCTGCACTCAGGAATTACTCCTGGCGGTGCTCGGGACCCTATGGGATGCCAGGGATGGAACCTGGGTCGACCGCGTGCAAGGCAAACGCCCTCCCCGCTGTGCTGTTGCTCCGCTGCTGCTCCAGGGTTCTGAGGGCAGAACTCTCTGGGGTCCCGGGGGCAGGGGCCGGGAGCCCCACACTGCAGTGCTGAGGGGGTTTGTTGGTCGCTTCTCTTCACCGATCTGCCGACTGCGGGTACCATCAACATAGCGGAGACCACCCACCGGCAGCCCAGGAAGACGCCGCTGGGCACACGGCAACCCCAGGCATCGAACTCGCAGCCTCGGGAGCTCCCCAAGCAGGAGCCTGGCGCGGAGCCTCTGCTCCCGCCCTGCCTCAGCCTGGCTTGGCCCTGCCCAGGCTCGGCTTACCCGGCCCAGGCCCCAGTGGCTGTCCCGTATCTCTGAGCTGCCGCCATGAGTCAGGGCTGGAGACCCCCCCACCCCCCCGCCCCGTCTGAACACAGAGACGAGGCCGGGCAGAGCCCCTCGTTCACCTGCTTCAGTTGAGGTCTCAGGGGAGGGGGCAGGCGCCGCTGTGGGTCTCTCCCGCGAGGACCTTGGTAGGCTCACAGGTGAGGCCGAGGGGCCGCCCCAGCCCGCCCAGACGCGACCCCACCCAGCGTCTCCGGGGCCGCACCCTGGTCCCCCTGACCCATCCCTGGGCCCAGCTGGTCCTGCGGGCTCCCCGGCGGCGCCCCCATCTTTTGGGAGCCGTGCCGTTCCCTCCCTCTCGGTGGCGCCCACCTCCGTGACAGGAGTGTGGGGATGGGTACAGGCTCCAGGCTCCAATTCAGCCCCGAGCGCCCGGCCAGCGCCTGCCTGCAGCAGCAGAGCCGCCAGCCATCAAGTCGGGCTCTAACAGCTAAACTGCAGCCCTGAGCGATGGCGCCCTCCACCAGAAGCCCCGCTGGGCTCCCTGAAGACCTCAACCTCCCTTCTGCAGGTCCGTTTATCACCCGGCTAAGAGCGGGGGCTCCTGCCCCCACCCAGGTGAGCCTCGCCCCACCCCTCAGGGCCCGACACCCCCCGCTTTCCTACTGGTCAGTCCACGGACAGCAGCAGAGCCCAGGGTGTCCTCGAGGCCACGTCCCTGTGCCCGTGACCCCAGAGCTGACCCCAGAGTCCACAGCCGCGAGGCTTCCCAGGTCCTTCCCAAGCTCCCCTGTGGCTCAGGGTGCTGGACCTCTCACCTGGCTGTGCCCAGCTCCTCTGCTGGCCGAGCGCCTCCTCCTTCCTCGGGGGCTCCCAGGTGTGGACGCCCACACCTGCTGGACCTGACCTTTTCCTCTTGGCTTTATTCAGCAGCCCGGGGGCTCAGTGAGGGCACGGGGACAGGAGGACACAGGGAGGACTCAGGGAGGACACAGGGAGGACTCAGGGAGACTCAGGGAGGACACAGGGAGGACTCAGGGAGACTCAGGGAGGACTCAGGGAGGGATACAGGGAGGACTCAGGGAGACTCAGGGGAGGACTCAGGGAGGATACAGGGAGGACTCAGGAAGGACACAGGGAGGACTCAGGGAGGATACAGGGAGGACACAGGGAGGACTCAGGGAGACTCAGGGAGGACTCAGGGAGGATACAGGGAGGACTCAGGGAGACTCAGGGAGGACTCAGGGAGGACACAGGGAGGACTCAGGGAGGACTCAGGGAGGACGCAGGGAGGACTCAGGGAGGACACAGGGAGGACTCAGGGAGGGACTCAGGGAGGACGCAGGGAGGACTCAGGGAGGACTCCACGGCTCCCGCTGCAGTGGGGCTCGGCCCTCTTGGCCTCTCCGATCCGTGGCACCATTTTGACCGTCTGGTTCCAACGGGCGCCTGGAGACTGGAAGCACAGCGCTCACCAGGGTCCCACACACACTCACACACACACAAACACGCTCACATAGACACACACACATACGGACAACGTACACACAATCACACAAGCACCAACACACTCACATAGTCTCATACACACACTCACTTCCCTTTTTGGACCCGCTGTCCCTGGGCCGTAGTCGAGCCGCATGTCACCTGTGCAAGGCAGGTCTGACCACTCGGGGCCCTGGGCCCTTCTCTCAGAGTCCCTGTGGAGGAGAAGAGTCGCGCGGGCGGGGAGCTGAGCTGAGACGGGCACAGAGGCGTGAGAGCCCTGAGCTGGGGCAGCCACGCACAGGGACATGTGCCAACCAGACAAAGCAGCCCCCGCACCCCCCCATTCCAACCCCTGGCGGGTGACCTCATGCGGCTTGCTTGCGTTGGCCCACCTGAGGGTCCAACAATGCTGAGGGTTTACACCCAGTCAGCCGGCCAGCAGGGGGCAGAGTCGCCCCTCCCTTCTCCTGCTGGGGGGCAGAGTCGCCCCTCCCTTCTCCTGCTGGGGGCAGAGTCGCCCCTCCCTTCTCCTGCTGGGGGCAGAGTCGCCCCTCCCTTCTCCTGCTGGGGGCAGAGTCGCCCCTTCCCCTTCCCCTTCTGGGGGCAGAAACTCACCCCTTCCCTTCTGCGGGCGGGCGCGGTGGAACAGGAATTCTTGGTTTTCCCAGTTTCCCTGTTGCCCCGGGTCCTTCTGGGGTGTGGGCACTTGAGCCGCTCTGCATGTGCCCCTACCCCAGGGGAGCCCAGCACGGGGCAGTAGCCCCAGTCTGGGGCGTTCCTCCTCACACCCCAGGGAAGGGCAGGGGACCCTGGGCCCAGTGACCTTGAGTACGGATGACCTTGAGTTCTGCTGACCCTGAGGCAGGGGGACCCTGGCCCTGTGTCAGCCTTGCTGGGCTCCCCGTCGCTCTTGCCAGGTCTGGGCTGCCGGGAGCAGCAGGACCCCAGCTCCACGCACTGGTCAGTGGGCGAGGGTCAAGGCTCCTGCCGTCTTCCCCAGAGCTTGACGGACCCCAGGTCCCGGGACCCCCACACTACTCGTCTCCCTCCCTACGGAAGGATTTCGGGGAGCAGGTGAAAGCCCAGAAGAGAAGGGGGTGAGCTTGTGCCCTCCTCTGCCAAAGACCCCTGGACCCCCCCACACCAGAGCCACAGCAGAACTGCGGCCGTGCCTTTGCGCCCTTCCTCCCGCCCCGCCTCCCCGACCTGGCCCCGCCTCCCGAACATGGCCCCGCCTCCCCGACCCGGCCCCGCCTCCCAGACCCGGCCCCGCCTCCCTGACCTGGCCCCGCCTCCCGAACATGGCCCCGCCTCCCAGACCCGGCTCCGCCTCCCGACCTGGCCCCGCCTCCCGACCCGCCCCGCCTCCCAGACCTGGCCCCGCCTCCCGACCTGGCCCTGCCTCCCCAACCTGGCCCCGCCTCCCAGACAGGCCCCGCCTCCCAGACCGCCCCGCCTCCCAGACAGGCCCCGCCTCCCCACTCTGTTCCTGTGCACCCGGACAGGCGTGGATGGACTCAAACCCAGCAGGCGGATGCAAGCCCCAAACTATAAAGCAGGCCTAGAGAGGCGCCCTCTATCCTGAGCCTGCCAGCTGCCCCTTCCACTGTGGGCAGGCGCCCAGTGGCCCTGGGTGTGGCTGGCAGCCCTGGCCAGGCAGCCCACGGGCTCTGAAGCAGGAAGAACAGGCAGATGGCTTGGCCAGGCTGTGCGGCCCCTGTGGGCAGCCCATCCATGCCGGCTTCCGCGACTGCCACCCCCGCTGCCCGTCAGGAGGCACGGCGGGAGAGGCTGGGCCTGTGCAAGTGCCCCGCCTCCAGGAAGCCTTCCCTGATCACACCCGCGCCTGTGCTGACTGTCCCGTCCTGGACTGGCCCACAGGTGTGATGTGGCCACTGGCTCGTCCACCCACCCCTGTGAGAGCAGAAGCGGTGCTTGGTTCTCACCCTGAGTCTCCTACCCACGCCCAACCCCAAATTGGCGCATTTGGCGTGCTCGGGAAAACACATTTATGGAATAAGGGCTTAGGTGGGAGAAGCTGGGTGGGTGGGCAGTGAAAGGATCAATGGGCGGGTGGGTGACGGAGGGGACAGCAGGCAGTCTCGGGCACTGCCAGATGGAGCATGGCCACGACCCACCTGTCCGCGCCGTGGGCTGGGACATAGGGCGGGGGGCCAGGGCAGGGCAGGGCTGGGCAGGGCAGGGGCAGGGGGCTGGGCAGGGCAGGGGCAGGGCAGGGCAGGGCAGGGCCGGGCAGGGCAGGGGCTGGGCAGGGCAGGGCAGGGCAGGGCAGGGCAGGGCCGGGGCAGGGCAGGGGCTGGGCAGGGCAGGGCAGGGCAGGGCAGGGCAGGGCCGGGGCAGGGCAGAGCAGGGCAGGGCTGGGCCTGGGCAGGGGCAGGGCAGGGCAGGGCAGGGCAGGGCCGGGCAGGGCAGAGCAGGGCAGGGCTGGGCCTGGGCAGGGCAGGGCAGGACAGGGCAGGGGCAGGGCAGGGCGGGGCAGGGCCTGGCCGGGCAGGGTGTCCACCAGGCGGAAGCCCATTTCCTTCCCCAGGCCTGGTGTGGGGTATAATGAGGCGCTTAATGGAAATGGGGACACGGACCCCGGAGAAGCACCGGCCGGCAGCCCAGCTGGGTCCCGGGCCCCTTGGAGGCCACAGGTAGGGAAGCCACGGGGACGAATGTCAGGGTCTCCTGGCCAGGTTCAGTCTCTGGGGGCTGTGCCGGGGTCTCGAGGGCCACTGTGTGCTGGCCACGCCCAGGACAGTGCCGAGCCGTCCGGAGGCGGCGGGGCAGGGGCCGCGCCTGGACACGGGAGTCCTGCAGCCTCCCGGGGTCCAGGCAGCACCAGGCGTCCCCGCACCGAGACCCCCAAGCTGCCCGGGGTAGCCCTCCTGCACCTCACCCTGCGGGCGGGACCCTTCAGGGCCTCTGTCCATCTGCAGCCTGCTAGGTGGGCCTGACCTCCTCCGGGACGGCCCCCTTCGCTCGGAGCAGAGGGTGAGCTGGTGCTCAGGTGACCACGGCTCCCGAGAGCCCCCTGCCCGGGACCGGGAATCCCCCTACCTGCAGGGCAAGGGGGCTGCTGAGAGCGGGTCTGGGGGGCAGCCAGGGCCCAGCCTGACCACTCACAGGCGGGCGCCGACCCCGACCGCCTCCTGGTCCCTGCACCAACGCGGACATCTGGGTGGCTCCGCACAGGCCCGGGGCTGGAGGCACCAGCTGGCCTGGCCGGCGGTCAGCGGGCTCGCAGCGCCCTCTGGTGGACACTCTCGGGATGGCCGAGACCGCAGTGGGGATGGGGGCCGGTGGGGACTGTCTGGGCAGCCGCGTTCTGACCCTGCCGGGTCCAGGTCCTTTGCCATCTTTACGCCACCCAATTTGCTGAGCACTTAGCGGGGTCTGGGGTCCTGAGCCAGGTCTCAGCTAACTTCCCCAAAGTGTGTCTCCGCGTTTCCGTTTTCCTGACAGCCGCCACCCCAAAATGCTTGGGCAAGAGCAGAAGCCCCAGGCCCCACATCCCCCTGCCCTTGAACCGGGACATGGGCCTGGCATGATCAGGCCAATCAGACGGGGCAGGCAGTCACTTTCCTTTTCGGGCACTGCCCAGCTGCCGGCACCCTTAGCCTCTACTTGCAGATTTGCTGTCGGGTTTGGGGGCTGGAGGCCCATCAGCCATGGCAGGCTGCTCCCGGCCCAGTGCTCGGGAACGTCGGTACTGGGCCCATCAGCCATGGCAGGCTGCTCCCGGCCCAGTGCTCGGGAACGTCGGTACTGGGCCCATCAGTGCCGGGACCGAAGCCAGGTGCCTGCAGACAGAGCTGGCATTCACCCCTGGCCCGCCTCCCCTCGGGACTTACAAACTTTTTTGTGCATTTATTTATGTGTGGACCAACGCCCCTTTAGCACCAAGCAAAGCGTCGTCTTGGGGCCTTCCCCGACACCCCATTGCCCACTGACCCCACACGCTGACCACTGACCCCACATGCTGACCACTGACCCCACACGCTGGCCACTGACCCCACACGCTGACCGCTGACCCCTCATGCTGGCCACTGGCCCCACACGCTGACCGCTGACCCCACACGCTGACCAGCCATGTGAGCAGCTTCCTCCGGGGCTGATGCTCCCCCATGACAGTCAAGCCTCCCGCCTCTTCGGCTGGTTTTGGGGCCACACCCAGTAGAGCTCAGGGCTCACTCCTGGCTCTGGGCTCTGGAATCACTCCTGGCAGTGCTCAGGGCGCCCTCTGTGATTCCAGGGATCAAACCTGGGCCTGTGAGAGCCTCCAGGGCAGGGCTCTTGGCCGCTGGACCTGAGGGGTGGGCTCCTGGGCTGTGGGTCCACCCACTGATGCTGGGTCCCGGTGCTTGCTCCACTGGCTGCGCTCCTGGGCCTTCTGGCCTCAGGTTCCCTCAGGCTTTAACCCAAATCCCTGCACAAGCTGCTCTGCCCCCCGGGCTCCCCACAGGGCAGGCAGCCCCCCCAACCTAGCCCCCACCCCCCCGGCCAGCTGGAGGAGGCTCAGGCTGTTTTCAGGTTTATGGTCCGGGCTGTGCTGCCCTCTGCTGGCCACACCTCTCCCTGCACCCTGTGCCCACCGCGGGCACCTATGGGCAAAGCGGGCATCTCTGGGGCAAGCAGCCCCCAGGAGCTGACCAGATGGGGGATTATCAGGGCACCTGATTTACCAAAAGCATCGGAGATGGCTACCACAGGGAAGCGGCTGCAGGGAGAGCACCGAGGGGCACTCAGGGGTCGAGATGCAAATGGCTCCATTTGCCTCCAGCGGGACGGACACACCCCACGTCCCGTGGAACCTGGACCTGACCTTCGCGCCCCTCTCGTCCATCTCTGGCCCTCAGCTCCGGCGACACCCCTTACGTCAGGGGCAAGCGGCCGTCCCGTGGGGGGTCCACAGACACTCTCTGGTCTGAGCCCGTTTCCTGTTGTCCTGCGGCCAGAGGCACACCTGGACGCCTGCGCCCGCCTGCTCCCGCCTGCTCCCCCTGCTCCCGCCTGCGCCCCCCTGCGCCCGCCTGCGCCCCCCTGCACCCGCCTGCGCCCCCTGCACCCGCCTGCTCCCGCCTGCGCCCGCCTGCACACGCAGCCCCTCCCTCGAGGCTGCCGCGGGGGAGCCAGCCCCACCCTGGGGCGTCATCCATCCTGATTTGCACCCTGGGGCTAGACTAACAGAGGTGGGGGCCGGGTCTGGAGGTGACCGCGCCACGCCCCCTCCCCAGCTCCCCAGGCTGCCTGCAGGAAGAAGGGGGTCCCTGCATGTCCCAGCAGCCCACCAAGCCCTTGGCTGGGAAGGGGGCTGCGATCCCACGGACACACGCACATGTGTGCACGCGCATTCACCATCAGAGACATAGGTACACGTCCGTACATGTGTGCACACACAAAGGGACACATACATGTTCCCATACGCATGCTCACGCGTGTGTGCACGCACACTCCCCTGCCTGCCCAGCCCAAGAGGACCTGCTGGGCCACCTCACAGCCCCCAGGCTCCCCTGATCAGAGGCAACGTCCCTGCCTTCAAACCGTGGCCCCCACACTTGGGCAGCTCCTCACAGGGGCCTGCCGGACCCCTGTACAGCTGGCATGGCCCGCGGGCCCCGAGGGGCAGGAGGTGGGCTCCTCACAGCTCGTGGGGGCCGCCCGAGAGGCAGAGCGCCAGCACGGACTGGTCTCTAGCCCTGACCCAGCCACAGAAATGCACCGTGCTCTCCCACGTCTCTCAAAGCACGTTCTGGGCCAGGGCCGCACGTGGCGCTCACGGCCACAAACAGGGACCAGCCAGTCCCGGGCAGGCACAGCTCGGCGTGGCCCCAGCCCCAGCCGCTGCAGAGTGCGGCACCGTCCAGAAAGGGGAGGCTTGGACAGGATGCTGTGGCCACCGGCCACGGGAGGACACTGGCCAGCCGATTCCTCCAGGAAGACGTCGCCAGCAGCGCCAAGGTGGCCGCGGCCAGGGAGAATCCCCAGGAGGCCCCACACAGCCCAGCTGTGAAGTCCAGGGGGCTCTTGGGTGGGGTCTGGGCCTGTTTGACCCGGATGAGGGGCACAGTGGTTCCCTGTTAGAGACCGGACGGCCGCGAGAGGCGGGTCCCAGCTTGAGACTGCAGAGCCGTGTCACAGGGGCGGGAGAGGGTCCCCGCGTCACAGGGTGGGGGAGAGGGTCCCCACGTCAAGGGCGGGAGAGGGTCCCCATGTCACAGGGCGGGGTCAGCTGTCTTGGTCCCAGAGCGGAGCCAACACCCCCTCCTCTAGGCGCCACCTTCCCGACCCCACCTAGAGCCCCCCCACAGAGCCTCTGGGGGCCTCACATGTCCCAGGGGTCATATCCCAGGGCCCACCTTAGTGACCGGGCTCTGGATCCCGCCTCAGCTGACCCCTGGCTGCCCCCCCCACACACACACACAGGCCACGGCAGCCACCGTCGCTTCTTCCAGAGCCCAGATGCCGAGGGGCTATTCGCAGTGGCCCCGCATGGAAACCGGAGAAGCTGTCTGGGAGCGGAATAAACGGTCCATGAGCCTGTGCTGTGGAGCCAGCAACCCGGGACCCTGCCAGCAACCCGGGACCCTGCCAGCAACCCCGGGACCCTGCTGCTCCTGTGGGGTCACGGACCTCCCGCTACGCCGCAAGAGCTCCAGCAGCCGTGAAACTCTGCCTGCTGCTCCCAATCCCCACTGCCCCTCAGAGCCCCCTGTGGGCCCCTCGGCCTGTGCTTCCGGGGCTTTGTCAGACCCAGCCCACGGGGGCCACAGCCCGTGCGGGAGCAGGTCACAGACGCCGCCCTGCCCTGCTGCAGGAAGCTGATGTTCCCGAAGAACGCTTTCAGCACACGCGTGAACACGAGTGCTCAGGTCGGCACACGTGAGACTGTGTCCAGGCAGACACACGAACACGCGTCCCCTGCACGTGTGGACACACGCAGACATGCTCCTGTGCACACATAGAGCCATGCAGGCCATGCAGCTGTGTGTGGACACACAAATGTACCCACTCATGCACACATTCATGAACACATCTGTGTGTGCTGCACACCTGAGTGCGTGTATGTATGTGCTGACATGTGCACATACAGGATGGCTGGGCATGCGTGAGCACGGACACACAGCCGGCACACGGCTGGGCCTGGCGTCATTGCAGAAGTCCCAGCTGGCCATGAGAGCTGCGAGCCCCTCGCTCACCACTCTGGGGGTGGGGGCAGCAGTCATCAGGCCTCAGGGACACTGAGGGCACAGAGCGCCCCCCCCCACCTCCGTGAGCCTGAGCACTGCCAGGAGGTCCGGGCGGGCACGGCTGGGGGGGCGGGCACGGCTGGGGGACCGGGGCGGGCACGGCTGTGGGGGCCCAGGGCGGGCACGGCTGGGGCAGGCTCTCGGTGCCTCCCGCTTGCGGCTCCTCTCCCTGGAGGCGTGGCTGGCACACACCGTGCTGCCCCAGGACGGAGCCTCAGGCCGACCCTCCACCGCCCACCTGCTCTGCGGCTCTGCACCAGCTGGAGACTAGAGCAGGCTCTCCCGCCACGCACACACGTGAGTCCCTGCGCCGACACGCACATCCATCAAGGACATCCGCTTCCGCCTTCAGGTTGGAACATTAAAACCAATTAATTCTCCGTCGCCTTAAATCGATCAGGATAAAAAAAGCAACTCGGAATTTCTGAGCTCCCAGGCTCTGCGGACTGTGCCATGGGAGGGGCCCTCCAGGCCTGCCCCGGTGCCATGGGGCTCAGCGGCCAGACCGCCCCCACCCGCTCCCCTGCCCCCCCAAGTGTGAGGGTGTCCCCTGACCCCTGCCAGGATCAGATTACAAGGCCAGTGGGGACAGCGCGCAGGCCACAAGCCTAGGGCGCACCCTGGGATCTGGGAGCAGGTTCCCGCGGCCCCGTCACCCCAGGCGCGCGGGCTGTTTCCACCGGAGCTGCCCTGCTCCTGTCCCAGCAGCCCTCCCATGAAGAGGGGGTCTGCTGCGAGGGCCCCCCAGAGACCCCCAACAGAAACACAGGCCCCTCCTCCAGTCTCTGGAGACCCCGGGGCTCCCCACCTGCCTTGGCCAGGTGACAAAGTCTCTCATCAGCCTCCTGGGGCGGGGCGAACAGTTCCGTGTCCCTTTTGTCTGTGACTTTCTTCTGTGACTTCTGCCTGAGACACCCAGCCTGGCTTTACTCAGCCTGAGCCACCCTGAGGAGCCGGCACAGAACCCACCTCCCCCTAGAACTCGCCAGTGAGGGGCCACAGAGAACCCCGCGGCTGCAGCTCGGCGCCCGGCTTTGATCCCCGCACCGCTCAGGGTCGCCAAAGCAAACAAACGCCAAATATAAATCTCATCTGGGGGGGTGAAGGGTGTGGGAATGAGAGAGAACTTCTACCCCAAACCACACCACACGGTCCCCCAGCATGGAGCGCCGTGGCCAAACCCCCCAAATCACACGCGATCTGTCTGTATTCTACAGGACTGCTAGTTTTAACCATCTGAACAAGGGGCTGAGGGCCGGAGCGATAGCCCAGCGGGTAGGGCGTTTGCCTTGCACGCGGCCGCCTATGCCGGCCTGGGTTCAATCCGGCATCCCATATGGTCCCCGAGCACCGCCAGGAGTAATTCCTGAGTGCAGAGCCAGGAGGAACCCCTGAGTATCGCCCGGGTGTGACCCAAAAAAGCAAAAAAACAAAAAAAAAAAAAAAAAAAAACAAGGGGCTGAACAACAGCACAGCGGTAGGGTTTTTCCTGGAACACAGCCGACCCAGGTTCGATCCCCGGCATCCCATATGGTCCCCCAGCGCCACCGGAGTAATTCCTGAGTGCAGAGCCGGAGCCAGGAGGAAGCCCTGAGCATTGCCAGATGTGACCCAGAAAGAAGAAAAAACCCTCTGGAATCCTTCCAGCCCAATGGAAAATAGTAACTGACGGCAGTACTCAAGATAAGCCCCTGTGAGGGGACCCTCCCTCACACCCAGACCTCCTGACCCGCACATGGAAAACATCAGCAGGGAACCGCGTGGGCAGAGCTCAGGTGGGCACCGGGAACCCGCGTGGGCAGAGCTCAGGTGGGCACCCGGGAACCGCGTGGGCAGAGCTCAGGTGGGCACCCGGGAACCCGCGTGGGCAGAGCTCAGGTGGGCACCCGGGAACCAGCGTGGGCAGAGCTCAGGTTAGCACCTGGCAGTCTTGGTTCCCACATCACCGGGTGCCCTTGAGAATCAGACACACAGGCCTGGTTCCTGAGGCCCTGAGTGTGGGGGCTGGCCAGGCTGGTCGCAGGCTGGGGTGCTGTGATTAGCACGGATTAGGGGTCGCAGGCTGGGGTGCTGTGGATTAGCACGGAGTTAGGGGTCTCGGGCTGGGGTGCTGTGATTAGCACGGATTAGGGGGTCGCGGGCTGGGGTGCTGTGATTAGCACGGATTAGGGGTCGCGGGCTGGGTGCTGTGGATTAGCACGGATTGATTAGGGGTTCGCGGGCTGGGTGCTGTGATCAGCACGGATTAGGGGGTCTCGGGCTGGGGTGCTGTGATCAGCACGGATTAGGGGGTCTCGGGCTGGGGTGCTGTGATTAGCACGGGATTAGGGGTCTCGGGCTGGGGGTGCTGTGATCAGCACGGATTAGGGTCTCGGGCTGGGTGCTGTGATCAGCACGGATTAGGGGTCTCGGGCTGGGTGCTGTGATTAGCACGCAATTAGGGGTCGCAGGCTGGGGGTGCTGTGATCAGCACGGATTAGGGGTCGCGGGCTGGGATGCTGTGATTAGCACGGATTAGGGGTCATGGGCTGGGTGCTGTGATTAGCACGGTACAGCTGCCGGTTGTGGGCGGCTCTGTGGTTTGAGGAAACAGAACCACTTAAGCAGGAAAAGGGCAATTTCCTCTCAACTGCCCTGTGGGAAAGTAACCTGGAGGAGCAGAAGGACAAAAACAAGTGTCAGGGGACTGAGCTCATGAACAGGTGTGGAGACCTCCCAGTCCAGCCAGGGCTGGCCATCATCGGCCTTTTATTCCTTGTTGGGTCACACCCGGCGACGCTCTCCTGGAGGTTAGTCCTGGCTCCGCACACAGGGATCACCCGATGGAGCTCAGGGGCCACACGGATGCCGGGGACGACCGGTCAGGCCGTACTCCTGGCACACGAGCCTTTGTTCCTCGCCATCCCCTGATCCCACTGGCTTCCTGCCCACAGGACTGTCCAGCAGGGAGGCCACGCCCACGGAGGTCACATCCCCGGGAGCCACGCCCCAGGGAACCGCCTGTTCCCACCCTACCACGTGCCCTGGGCCTTGGGCTATTTTCTGAGAGGCGCTGGGGCTCCGCGTCACCGACGGAGACAGAGAGCGCCCCTGGGTGGCACTGCACGGAACAGCGTTCTCAGCTGTGGCTCAGGAAGGAGCAGCAGTTACCCTGGGGAGCTGGTTAGGGAAGAGGGTGTAGCCCCACCTGATCCGCCCACGGTGGGCCAGAGCCAGAGTTTAAAGCTTTGTCTCAAGACTTTTTGGAGCAAAGATAAAGTTACCTAGTCTGGGCTCCAGGGCCTACTGCAGGGACACCAGGGCCCCACTGCTGACCCCGGGACCCACTGCTGACCCCGGGACCCACTGCTGACCCGGGCCACTGCTGACCCAGGACCCACTGCTGACCCCGGGACCCACTGCTGACCCGGGGCCCACTGCTGACCCGGGGGCCCACTGCTGACCCGGGGCCCACTGCTGACCCCGGGACCCACTGCTGACCCGGGACCCACTGCTGACCCCAGGACCCCACTGCTGACCCGGGACCTCTCCACCTTTTCTTGTTGCCAGTGTCTGCTGCGATGGCGAACCAGCTCCTTCCTGACTTACTAAACTGGCCCTTGCCCTCTGCCCTGGCCCTTAATTCTGCGGTCAGAGGCACGTTGTCACTGTCACGCCAGGAAGCCTGTCTGGCCACCCCAGTGGCTAAAACCCCTCCCTTGTAAGGCGGGGCCTCCTCCAGTGAAGCGCCTGCAGCCCCGAGACCGCCCTGGAGGGCCGTGGGCAGCCCCTTCTCCGCTCTGGCCGGGACTAACCCAGAGGAAGCTCAGGGAGCCCGTCTGGTCCGGGGCCCAACCTCAGGGCCGTGCAGGGCTCCTGCTGGGAGCCCACAAGCCCGACCCTTCTCCATCGGGTTGGGCACCTGTGTCCCCACCCTAATCTCCGGAGTGCCGGGCGCTGATCGACCCATGGCCTCTGGCCCACCCCGCAGGCATGTCCTGTGGCGGCTGGGACATGTGGCCGACCGCAGGAAAGGACGGGCTGACCCGGGTCAACAGCTCAGGGCTTCGGGACTCCCCATCTGCTGACCTGGCCAGGGTTCTTGCACTGACCTGCGCGGGTCAGCGGTGTGCAGGGTCAGCGCCCTCCCCGCTGTACCGCTCCGGCCCCTGCACTGGGCTTTAGGGTGGTGTAGAGGGGCTGGGCTGCGGCTCAGGCACACGCCGGGCACGGCGAGGCGAGTCCCAGTGCCCAGCACTGGCAAACCCCCAGGACCACCGGACGTGTCGAGCAGGGACCCACTGGCGCACATCAGGAGTGACCCAGGCCCCGAGCCAGGCCCCGAGGCCTCAGGCCCCAGAGGGTTCTGGAAGGCACCTGCCACACAGACAGGCAAACCCTGGCATAGGACCTGGGCAGCGGGGCGGGGGTTTCTCACACGCCGGGCAGCCTCAGATGCCCGCCTGGGCCCACAAAGCGCTCAGTCAGCCCCAGCCACAGCCTTGGGAGGCGCAGTGACCCTGCTAGTAAACCCGCGACAGGAGGCCGGAGACCACAGAGCGTGTGGGGGCACCGCCAGGAATGATTCCTGAGCAGAGCCTGGAGCAAGCCCTGAGCGTCCGTCCCTTGGTGTGACTCAAAAAGTAATTAAATAAATCGATGAATCAAACAAACTCCAGATGAACGGCCCAGTCAGAGGCCCGGGCTGGGGGCACCCCAGCTCTGGGGGAACCCACACCCCAACTCTGGGGATCTGCACTCAACTCTGGGGCCACACCCCAACTCTGGGGACCCACCCTAACTCTGGGGACCCTTTTTAACTCTGGGAACCCGCACTACAACTCTGGGGACCTGCACTCCAACTCTGGGGAACCCACACCCCAACTCTAGGGGGGACCCGCACTAACTCTGGGGGACCCGCACCCTAACTCTGGGGGACCCACTTCAACTCTGGGGAACCCGCACCCCAACTCTGGGGACCTGCACTTTAACTCTGGGAACCCGCACCCCAACTCTGGGGCCCACACTCCAACTCTGGGGACCCGCACCCCAACTCTGGGGACCCGCACTCAACTCTGGTGCTCATGAGGAAAAGGCTGCTGGGCCCCGACACGGTCATGAGAGGCGCCGTTCGGGGTTTCCTGGCTAGCCCAGGGCCCCCCTTTTCTCCGCGCAGGGCCGGCGCAGACCCCCCTGGGGGAACTTCTCCGCCTTTCCCGGTCTCCCCTGGCCGCGCTGCCCCCGTCTGCTGGGGCCCACCCACTCCACTTCCACCGGTGCCCCTGATTATGGAGGGTAACGTCTGGCTGTGCAGTAGGAAAGCCCCGCCCCTTCCCCTAAGCACACCACGGTCCCACCCGGTCCATCCAGGCGTGGGCAGCGCCCTCCACTGGGCACGGGCCGCCTGGTGCCCAGCATCGCGGCTGGGGTCAGCCCCTCCGGAAGATGGTGCGCGGTGTCCAGCCCCAGGTCAGCAGGTCAGCACGGCGGCGCCGCGGCCTGGAGGTCAGGGGAACCCAGGACCAGCGAGCCGGTGGGGAGCTTAGGGGGCGTGTGCGTGGACAGCCGGGTGTGGGCAGAGGCAGCTGGGCACGGGCGGCAGGCGCGGGTTCGAGGCGGGGGCGCGGGGCTCAGGGCACGGGGTCCAGCGGGTACGGGGGCGCGGGGCTCAGGGCGCGGATGCGGGGTCCGGCGGGTGCGGGGCGGGGCGCGGGCGGGGGTCCGGCGGGTGCAGGGTCCGGCGGGCGCGGGGCGGGGCGCGGGGTCCGGCGGGTGACGGGCGGAGCGCGGGCGCGGGCGGGGGTGCGGGGCGCGAATGCGGGGTCCGGCGGGCGCAGGGCGGGGCGCGGGCGGGGTCGCGGGGCGCGGATGCGGGGTCCGGCGGGCGCGGGGCGGGGCGCGGGCGGGGGGGCTCAGGGCGCGGGGTGCGGGCGCGGGCGGGGGTCCGGCGGGCGCGGGGCGGGGCGCGGGGCGCGGATGCGGGGTCCGGCGGGCGCGGGGCGGGGCGCGGGCGGGGGTCCGGCGGGCGCGGGGCGGGGGCGCGGGCGGGGTCCGGCGGCCGCGCCTCCCGGAACTCGGCCGTGCCATTCCCATGATGCCCAGCCGGGCACGGCTTCCGGAGCGCGGCCGCCGCCAGCGCGGGTAGGTCGAGGGGCCGCCCCGCCCCGCCCCGCCCCGCCGTCGCCCCCCGCCCGCCCCGCCCCCGCCGCCCCCGCCCGTGCCGCCTCCCCCGACCCGAGCGGCGTCCAGGGGCCCAGGGCGGCCGCGGGCCCAGGTGAGCGCGGGGTGCGGCGCGGTGCCGGGGGCGACGTCCGCGCAGGCCTCGGCCGCGGCGCCGGTTCGGGGGGCGCGGGGGGGCGCTGGGAGGGGCGGCGGGCCCAGGTGAGGCGCAGGTGAGGGCGGGGCGGCCCCGCTTCCCCGCGCCGCTGGACGAGGGACCCTCCTACCGCGCTACCCGGGCTTTCGCCGGGTCCGGGGGTCCCGGCCGACCCCTGCCCGCAGCCCAGCACCGACCGGCCGAGGCCCCACCGGCCCCGTGGAAGGCGCCGCACTGCCCAGGGCCAGCCGCGGGGCTGCTCTGGGTGACGCCTGCCCACGCGGTGTCAGAGGTGAAAGATCAAGGCCAGGTCGGGTGAAAGGTCAAGGGCAGCCTGCCTAGGAGACCCCCTAGTCGGTACTTGGTGGCCTGGCCCCCTGGACACGTGCTCAGAGACACACGGGGGCAGAGCTCCTGCCTGTGGGCCCCGGGCCTGCGAGGAGCGACCCTGAGAACCAGGTTCCCCCTCAAACCGGATCCGGGTCGGGGTATTTGGGGCATCTGGCCAGCTCTGGCGGGGTAAAGGCCAGCAGCAGGGACAGGCGCGGCAGCTGCTCCGTTGAGGTCTGGAGCGGGGAGCCGCAGCCACCGGAGATGCCAGACCAGAGCACGGGCCTGCCCCCAAGTTTGCTCCCCGCTGTGTTGGGGGTTTCCCTGGACGCCCCCTGCCCGGATGCCCGTCTTGAAAGTAGGGGGCGGCGAGGGGCACACGGCATCACACATGTGAGGGCGGGCTAGGGGCACGCCTGCATCACGCGCATGTGAGGGCGGGCGAGAGCACACGGCATCACACATGTGAGGGCGGGCTAGGGCGCTGTGGCATCACGCATGTGAGGGCGGGCAAGGGGCACGCGGCATCACGCATGTGAGGGCGGGCGAGGGGCACGCGGCATCACACATGTGAGGGCGGGCGAGGGGCGCACGTGCATCACGCATGTGAGGGGGCGAGGCACGCGGCATCACGCATGAGGGGGCGAGGGGCATGCGGCATCACGCATGTGAGGGCGGGCGAGGGCCCGCGGCATCACGCATGTGAGGGGCGAGGAACATGCGGCATCACACATGTGAGGGCGGGCGAGGCACGCGGCATCACGCATGTGAGGGCAGGCAAGGGGCAGCGGCATCACGCATGTGAGGGCGGGCGAGGCACGCGGCATCACGCATGTGAGGGGGCGAGGGGCACGCGGCATCACGCATGTGAGGGCGGGCGAGGGGCGCCGGCATCACGCATGTGAGGGGGCGAGGCAGCGCGCGGCATCACGCATGTGAGGGGGCGAGGGGCATGCGGCATCACGCATGTGAGGGCGGCGAGGGGCACGCGGCATCACGCATGTGAGGGGGCGAGGAACATGCGGCATCACACATGTGAGGGCGGGCGCGAGGCACGCGGCATCACGCATGTGAGGGCAGGCAAGGGGCACGCGGCATCACGCATGTGAGGGCGGGCGAGGGGCACGCGGCATCACGCATGTGAGGGGGGCGAGGGCACGCGGCATCACGCATGTGAGGGGCGGGCGAGGGGCACGCGGCATCACGCATGTGAGGGGCGGGCGAGGGGCCGCGGCTTCACGCATGTGAGGCGGGCTCACGCATGTGAGGGGCGAGGGGCACGTGGCATGCATGCTTGGGGCAGTGATGCTTTTTGCAGGAACTTCCGGTGGCTCCAACCCTACTGTGCTCGATGCCTAATTCCAGCGGGCCACTGCCTGGGTGGGGTTAGCCAGGACCTGCCCTGTGGCGTGGGAGCCCTTGCCCCTCCTGGGTCAGCCTCAGTCACGCCGCTAGTGAAAGCCAGCACGGGCAGTTAGTAGCAGTGATGAGGCCCAGGCAGGTCAGTGCTGGTTTAGAGGCCAAGACCTTTATTTCTGCTTTGCTTTGTTTGTTTGGGTCCACGTCAGCAGGGCTCAGGGCCGACTCCGGCTCTGTACTCGGGGCTCACTCCCAGCTCTGTGCTCAGGGCTGACTCCCTGCTCTGTGCTCAGGGCTCACTCCCGGCTCTGTGCTCAGGGCTGACTCCCGGCTCTGTGCTCAGGGCTGACTCCGGCTTGTGCTCAGGGCCGACTCCCGGCTCTGTACTCAGGGCTCACTCCCGGCTCTGTGCTCGGGGCCGACTCCCAGCTCTGTGCTCGGGGCTGACTCCCGGCTCTGTGCTCGGGGCTAACTCACAGCTCTGTGCTCGGGGCTCACTCCCGGCTTGTGCTCAGGGCCGACTCTTGGCTCTGTGCTCGGGGCTCCCTCCCGGCTCTGTGCTCAGGGCTTCAGGGCTGACTCCCGGCTCTGTGCTCAGGGCTGACTCCCGGCTTGTGCTCAGGGCTCACTCCCGGCTCTGTGCTCAGGGCTGACTCCCGGCTCTGTGCTCGGGGCTGACTCCGGCTCTGTGCTCAGGGCCGACTCTTGGCTCTATGCTCAGGGCTCACTCCCGGCTCTGTGCTCGGGGCTGACTCCTGGCTCTGTGCTCGGGGCCGACTCCCAGCTCTGTGCTCGGGGCTCACTCCCGGCTCTGTGCTCGGGCTGACTCCCGCTCTGTGCTCGGGGGCTCACTCCCAGCTCTGTGCTCAGGGCTGACTCTCTGCTCTGTGCTCAGGGCTCACTCCCGGCTCTGTGCTCAGGGCTGACTCCTGGCTCTATGCTCAGGGCTCACTCCCGGCTCTGTGCTCGGGGGCTGACTCCCGGCTCTGTGCTCAGGGCTGACTCCCGGCTTGTGCTCAGGGCTCACTCCCGGCTCTGTGCTCAGGGCTGACTCCCGGCTCTGTGCTCGGGGCCGACTCCCAGCTCTGTGCTCGGGGGGCTCACTCCCGGCTCTGTGCTCGGGGCTAACTCACAGCTCTGTGCTCGGGGCTCACTTCCTGCTCTGTGCTCGGGACTCACTCCCGGCTCTGTGCTCAGGGCTTGCTCCTAGTGATGCTTGGTATAGCGACCCCCTGAGGTGCCGAGGAGAGCCCGAGGTCGGCATGTGCATGGCGGCGCCCTCCAGCCGGCCTCTTGCTCCACCCAGCAGCTGAGGATCCGGCTTGAGTCACCGCAGCCTCTTTTGGCCTGTGGTAACCGCTGCTTACACAGAGGCAGCAGTGATGGTGTGTGTGGCACAACCTCATCTCAGGTGGTGTGGGCAAGTGTGAGCCCCACCAGGAGTCAGGACCAGAAGCTCCCAGCATGCCTCAGTGTCCTCCATCGTGAGACCAAGGCCACTGTCCCAGCGGCACCAGCTAGGACCTAAAGACATGTCTGAGATTTCCAAAGCCCCCAAAACCAGCCTGTTCCTTCCTCCAGGCACAGTGGCTGACGGCTCTGACTAACAGGCTGAAGTAGCTGCAGACCAGCAGGGATAGAGATTGAATCCTGAATGCGACCTGCAGAGACGTCCAGGTAACCCCTTAAACTTCGGGACGGGGACGATGTGGTCTAGGTCGGCCCTGTCCAGGCACTGCAACTGCAGGGTGGAGGGTGCGGGACTGAGAATGCGGGAGGTCGGGTGCGGGACTGAGGTACTGGAGGTCGGGTGAGAGACTGAGGTACTGGAGGTCGGGTGAGGGACTGAGGTACTGGAGGTCGGGTGAGGGACTGAGGTACTGGAGGTCGGGTGAGGGACTGAGGTACTGGAGGTCGGGTGAGGGACTGATGTACTGGAGGTCGGGTCGGGACTGAGGTACTGGAGGTCGGGTGCGGGACTGAGGTACTGGAGGTCGGTGAGAGACTGAGGTACTGGAGGTCGGGTGAGAGACTGAGGTACTGGAGGTCGGGTGAGGGACTGAGGTACTGGAGGGTCGGGTGAGAGACTGAGGTACTGGAGGTCGGGTGAGGGACTGAGGTACTGGAGGTCGGGTGAGGGACTGAGGTACTGGAGGTCGGTGCGGGACTGAGGTACTGGAGGTCGGGTGAGGGACTGAGGTACTGGAGGTCGGGTGAGGGACTGAGGTACTGGAGGTCGGGTGAGGGACTGAGGTACTGGAGGTCGGTGCGGGACTGAGGTACTGGAGGTCGGGTGAGGGACTGAGGTACTGGAGGTCGGGTGAGAGACTGAGGTACTGGAGGTCGGGTGAGGGACTGAGGTACTGGAGGTCGGGTGAGAGACTGAGGTACTGGAGGTCGGGTGAGGGACTGAGGTACTGGAGGTCGGGTGAGAGACTGAGGTACTGGAGGTCGGGTGAGAGACTGAGGTACTGGAGGTCGGGTGAGGGACTGAGGTACTGGAGGTCGGTGCGGGACTGAGGTACTGGAGGTCGGGTGCGGGACTGAGGTACTGGAGGTCGGGTGAGAGACTGAGGTACTGGAGGTCGGGTGAGGGACTGAGGTACTGGAGGTCGGGTGAGGGACTGAGGTACTGGAGGTCGGGTGAGAGACTGAGGTACTGGAGGTCGGGTGAGGGACTGAGGTACTGGAGGTCGGGTGCGGGACTGAGGTACTGGAGGTCGGGTGAGAGACTGAGGTACTGGAGGTCGGGTGAGGGACTGAGGTACTGGAGGTCGGGTGAGGGACTGAGGTACTGGAGGTCGGGTGAGAGACTGAGGTACTGGAGGTCGGGTGAGGGACTGAGGTACTGGAGGTCGGGTGAGGGACTGAGGTACTGGAGGTCGGGTGCGGGACTGAGGTACTGGAGGTCGGGTGAGGGACTGAGGTACTGGAGGTCGGGTGAGGGACTGAGGTACTGGAGGTCGGGTGAAGGACTGAGGTACTGGAGGTCGGGTGAGAGACTGAGGTACTGGAGGTCGGGTGAGAGACTGAGGTACTGGAGGTCGGGTGAGGGACTGAGGTACTGGAGGTCGGGTGCGGGACTGAGGTACTGGAGGTCGGGTGAGGGACTGAGGTACTGGAGGTCGGGTGAGAGACTGAGGTACTGGAGGTCGGGTGAGGGACTGAGGTACTGGAGGTCGGGTGAGAGACTGAGGTACTGGAGGTCGGGTGAGGGACTGAGGTACTGGAGGTCGGGTGAGAGACTGAGGTACTGGAGGTCGGGTGAGAGACTGAGGTACTGGAGGTCGGGTGAGGACTGAGGTACTGGAGGTCGGGTGCGGGACTGAGGTACTGGAGGTCGGGTGCGGGACTGAGGTACTGGAGGTCGGGTGAGAGACTGAGGTACTGGAGGTCGGGTGAGGGACTGAGGTACTGGAGGTCGGGTGAGAGACTGAGGTACTGGAGGTCGGGTGAGAGACTGAGGTACTGGAGGTCGGGTGCGGGACTGAGGTACTGGAGGTCGGGTGCGGGACTGAGGTACTGGAGGTCGGGTGCGGGACTGAGGTACTGGAGGTCGGGTGAGAGACTGAGGTACTGGAGGTCGGGTGCGGGACTGAGGTACTGGAGGTCGGGTGAGGGACTGAGGTACTGGAGGTCGGGTGAGGGACTGAGGTACTGGAGGTCGGGTGCGGGACTGAGGTACTGGAGGTCGGGTGAGAGACTG
The DNA here is from genome assembly GCA_021461705.1 of Cryptotis parvus. Taxonomy (NCBI): domain Eukaryota; kingdom Metazoa; phylum Chordata; class Mammalia; order Eulipotyphla; family Soricidae; genus Cryptotis; species Cryptotis parvus. Next base: position 68,939 of record JAJIBD010005587.1, on the reverse strand, counting down.
AGGTACTGGAGGTCGGGTGAGAGACTGAGGTACTGGAGGTCGGGTGCGGGACTGAGGTACTGGAGGTCGGGTGAGAGACTGAGGTACTGGAGGTCGGGTGAGGGACTGAGGTACTGGAGGTCGGGTGAGAGACTGAGGTACTGGAGGTCGGGTGAGGGACTGAGGTACTGGAGGTCGGGTGAGGGACTGAGGTACTGGAGGTCGGTGCGGACTGAGGTACTGGAGGTCGGGTGAGAGACTGAGGTACTGGAGGTCGGGTGAGGGACTGAGGTACTGGAGGTCGGGTGAGGGACTGAGGTACTGGAGGTCGGGTGAGAGACTGAGGTACTGGAGGTCGGGTGAGGGACTGAGGTACTGGAGGTCGGGTGAGAGACTGAGGTACTGGAGGTCGGGTGAGGGACTGAGGTACTGGAGGTCGGGTGAGGGACTGGAGGTACTGGAGGGTCGGGTGCGGGACTGAGGTACTGGAGGTCGGGTGAGGGACTGAGGTACTGGAGGTCGGGTGAGAGACTGAGGTACTGGAGGTCGGGTGAGAGACTGAGGTACTGGAGGTCGGGTGAGGGACTGAGGTACTGGAGGTCGGGTGAGGGACTGAGGTACTGGAGGTCGGGTGAGAGACTGAGGTACTGGAGGTCGGGTGAGGGACTGAGGTACTGGAGGTCGGGTGCGGGACTGAGGTACTGGAGGTCGGGTGAGAGACTGAGGTACTGGAGGTCGGGTGAGGGACTGAGGTACTGGAGGTCGGGTGAGAGACTGAGGTACTGGAGGTCGGGTGAGGGACTGAGGTACTGGAGGTCGGGTGAGGGACTGAGGTACTGGAGGTCAGGTGCGGGACTGAGGTACTGGAGGTCGGGTGCGGGACTGAGGTACTGGAGGTCGGGTGAGGGACTGAGGTACTGGAGGTCGGGTGAAGGACTGAGGTACTGGAGGTCGGGTGAGAGACTGAGGTACTGGAGGTCGGGTGAGAGACTGAGGTACTGGAGGTCGGGTGAGGGACTGAGGTACTGGAGGTCGTGCGGGACTGAGGTACTGGAGGTCGGGTGAGGGACTGAGGTACTGGAGGTCGGGTGAGGGACTGAGGTACTGGAGGTCGGGTGAGAGACTGAGGTACTGGAGGTCGGGTGAGGGACTGAGGTACTGGAGGTCGGGTGAGAGACTGAGGTACTGGAGGTCGGGTGAGAGACTGAGGTACTGGAGGTCGGGTGAGGGACTGAGGTACTGGAGGTCGGGTGCGGGACTGAGGTACTGGAGGTCGGGTGCGGGACTGAGGTACTGGAGGTCGGGTGAGAGACTGAGGTACTGGAGGTCGGGTGAGGGACTGAGGTACTGGAGGTCGGGTGAGAGACTGAGGTACTGGAGGTCGGGTGAGAGACTGAGGTACTGGAGGTCGGGTGCGGGACTGAGGTACTGGAGGTCGGGTGCGGGACTGAGGTACTGGAGGTCGGGTGCGGGACTGAGGTACTGGAGGTCGGGTGAGAGACTGAGGTACTGGAGGTCGGGTGCGGGACTGAGGTACTGGAGGTCGGGTGAGGGACTGAGGTACTGGAGGTCGGGTGAGGACTGAGGTACTGGAGGTCGGTGCGGGACTGAGGTACTGGAGGTCGGGTGAGAGACTGAGGTACTGGAGGTCGGGTGAGAGACTGAGGTACTGGAGGTCGGGTGCGGGACTGAGGTACTGGAGGTCGGGTGAGAGACTGAGGTACTGGAGGTCGGGGTGAGGGACTGAGGTACTGGAGGTCGGGTGAGAGACTGAGGTACTGGAGGGTCGGTGAGGGACTGAGGTACTGGAGGTCGGGTGAGGGACTGAGGTACTGGAGGTCGGGTGCGGGACTGAGGTACTGGAGGTCGGGTGAGAGACTGAGGTACTGGAGGTCGGGTGAGGGACTGAGGTACTGGAGGTCGGGTGAGGGACTGAGGTACTGGAGGTCGGGTGAGAGACTGAGGTACTGGAGGAGGTCGGTGAGGGACTGAGGTACTGGAGGTCGGGTGAGAGACTGAGGTACTGGAGGTCGGGTGAGGGACTGAGGTACTGGAGGTCGGGTGAGGGACTGAGGTACTGGAGGTCGGTGCGGGACTGAGGTACTGGAGGTCGGGTGAGGGACTGAGGTACTGGAGGTCGGGTGAGAGACTGAGGTACTGGAGGTCGGGTGAGGGACTGAGGTACTGGAGGTGCGGGACTGAGGTACTGGAGGTCGGGTGAGAGACTGAGGTACTGGAGGTCGGGGTGAGAGACTGAGGTACTGGAGGTCGGGTGCGGGACTGAGGTACTGGAGGTCGGGTGAGGGACTGAGGTACTGGAGATCGGTGCGGGACTGAGGTACTGGAGGTCGGGTGATGGACTGAGGTACTGGGGGTTGGGTGAGAGACTGAGGTACTGGAGGTCGGGTGAGGACTGAGGTACTGGAGTCCGGTGCGGGAATGAGGCACAGGAGTTCCGTGCGGTCTAGGGTCAGTATGTTGTGGGGAGTAAGGCGTTTGGGGCAAAGCATCCGTGTCGGGTTGTGCCCCTGGCTTGGTGCTTGTCGTCACACCTGGGCCTCATTTGGTGGTTGTTCCTGGGGGCTCCTGCTCTGGCTCCTCACGCTCAGTAACTCTGCCTCTCCTCTTGTCATTCCCGTGCAGGGCAGGGGCCAGTCAGATGCAAGTGAAGGGCTAACTGGGTCCTTCCTCAGGTCTCCCTTAGTGGCCGTTACTGTCCATAACATTCCCCTGCCTGTGGCCTGCCAGACTCTAGTGCCGAGGCTTCTGCAGGGTCCCTGGACGAGGCTGTTTGGGTGTCCAGGAAGGCTGTTTCAGGGCTTGGGAGGCTGTTTCAGGGTCCCTGGACCAGGCTGTTTCAGGGTCCCGGAAAGGCTGTTTCAGGGTCCCTGGACGAGGCTGTTTCAGGGTCCTGGAAGGCTCTGCCCACACAGCCACACTTAGCGGAGCGCCACATGTGAGGCAATGCAGGAGGACCAGACCCAATGTCCCTGGACATTCTCTGACTTTTTTTGCTTTGTTTGGTTTTGAGAGCACACCCGGCGATGCTCAGGGATCCCCCTGGCTCTGGCGGTGCTTGGGGACTACTTGGGGTGCGGGATCGAACTCTGTCGGCCGTGCCGGGCCAGGGCCTTCACGCAGGCCCCAACCGCCGACGTTGTAGAGCCAAAGGGCTTACCTGGCTGCAGTGAGTCTCGAAGCTGCCCAGGTGTGAGGTGGTCGCCAGGGATGTTGTGAGCACAGCTGGGCGTGACGGGGCCACGAGCTTACCAGTTAGTCCCTCTACGACCCTTGGAGATGGCCCTAGTGTACCCCAACAATAAAAATCAAGAGCAGGGCTGGATTGACAGCATGGAGGGGGCGTTTGCCTTGCACTCAGCCAACTAGGGTGTGATCTCCGGCATCCCATTGGTCCCCAGAGCACCGCTAAGTGTAATTCCTGAATGCAGAGCCAGGAGTAACCCCTGAGCATGGCCAGGTTGACCCCCGAACAAAAGGCAAGAGCAGAGTGTCGGGTCGGCCTCGCACCTGCCACAGCGCTGTCTGTTTCAGGAGCTGCTCGCTCATGGCCAGGATGGCGGCCCTCGTGTCCCTGCGGGGCCCGGAGCCAGCTTCTCAGCAGCCGGAGCCGCACAGGCTCAGGGGCAGCTACAGTCCAGGTGTCGCTGGCGCATCAGGGCTCCCCGTTGAGGTAAGAGAGCCCCCTGTCCCCCGGGAGCCCGTGGAGGGGAGGGGTAGGCCCCGGCCTGTGCTGCCGTGTACACAGTGGGAGGCGGGCAGCCGAACCCCATCTTTCATGATCAAGAACAGGGAGGCCCAGAAAGCGGGGCCAGTGACCAACCCTGCTCCCTGGCCGGGAGGCCGCTGGCGCCGAGCAGCCCGTGCCCACGTGCTCTCTCTCCCCAGGATGTGAAGCGGCCGAACACGCCAGCACCGCCTGCCTGCTAGAATGTTCCTCTCCGCGCCCCTCCTGTGCTCGCTCCTGCGCTCAGATGGGAGGCCTTCCGCCCGCCCGGGGCTTTAGGGTTCCTGGGTGCTGCTTCGAGCCTGCGAAGGGCGTGGGGCGCCGCCGTGGCGCCGGGTGCAGATGCTCATCCGCCACGCTGCGCCGAGGTGACCCGCGGCCCTGGGCTCGAGCCACGAGCGCGGCCTGCAGAGACGCCAGGGCGCCGGAGGTGCTCGCGTGACTCCCGGCCCCCACCAGCCCCACTGAGCCCGGCGGCCACCACGGGAGCTGGTGACCTGCAGTCTGGGCTCTGGCGGCCCCCACCCGGCAGGCGGGGAAGGCGCTGCAGGCCTGGTGCCCCCGCTCGGACTCGGACAGCGATGACTCCGTGGACGGGGCATCGAAGAGGCCATCCAGGAGTACCTGAAGGCCCGGAGTGGCCCCCAGCCCCCGGGGCTCCACACACTGACCACCGGTGCCCCTCACAGCCCCAAAGGGCTGCGCCTGCACCCCAAGACCTGCCCGCCCCCGTGCGGTAGCCCCAGAAGCACCTGCCCAGCCCCCGGGCTCCACCTCCCCGGGCAGCGCGAGCAGCGAAGGACTCCTTCCGAGGAGGGCATCCGCGCCGACATTGAGCAGTTTCTGAGGGAGAAGAGGCAGCTCGGGGCCCCGGGGAGAAGGAGGAGCCCACGGAGCCCCACCCAGGCCCCACTCCAGAGCCCGCAGGGGAGCCAGAGCTGAGCACCGCGGCCAAGGAATTTGTCTTCCGGAAGCCCCCAGGTTTGCCAGGATCCCACCCAGGGCCTCAGGTCCAAGGCCGCCCCAGAACCCGGAGCCGGCAGCACCGGGCTGACCACTGGCCGCTCTGCTGAGCTGGCCCAGACCAAGAGCGGGGTCCGGAGGGTCGGCGCGCGGGAGGAGGGGCAGGCGGGTAGTGGCGGAGACGCCCGGCTCCAGCAGCGATGACGGCATCGAGGAAGCCATTCAGCTCTACCAACTGGAAGAGCAGGGGCGGGCACGGCGCCCAGCACGGGGCACGGTGCCCACAGGAAGGCGGCGGCAGGCGCAGGAAAACCCCGGCCGGGAAGGTGGGAGACCTGGGCTCCCGGCCGCTGAGCCCGGCCCTCCTGTCAGGCTGCCCCAGGACACCGAGCAGGCGCGGCGTTAGGGCAGGGTCTGTGCCACGCCGACTCGTCCACCGAGCTGCTGTGTGCCGAGGCCATCCTGGACATCTCCAAAACCATCCTGCCAGCCCCCACGGAGGGCAGGGAGCGAGGCCCGCCCCGCCCCCCACCGCATGTGCCTGTCGTCTCGGACGGCAGCGGCAGCTCCGTGGACAGTGACGACAGCATTGAGCAGGAGATCCGGGCTTTCCTGGCGCTGAAGGCACAGGCCACGCCCGAACACAGCCCGACCGCTGGCCAGGGCCCCACAGCCAGGCTGGCGGCCTCCGGGCCCCACTGCCCGCTCCTAGCCCTGTCCCTGAGCCGCAAGAGAAGTCACAGAGCAGGTGGACACACAGCAGCTCTGGCCACGTCCAGGAGCGCCCGGCAGACGCCAGAGGGAGCCCAGGAGGCCCCTCCCAGCCAGGGAGACCGAGGCGAGACCCCGCGAGGGAGGGAGGGGCAAGGGGCCAGGCGCCGCCCCCAGGACAGCGGGGCCCGGGCACAAGCGGGCAGCCTCGCACAGACCCACCAGCCTGTCTCTGGGCCCTGCGAGGGCAGCCGGGGCCAGGGCTGCGGAGGAGGAGGAGAGTTCCGACGACAAAAGCAGCTCCCTGGACAGCGACGAGGACCTGGGCCGGCCATCAAGGACCTGCTGAGTTCCAAGCGGAGCGCAGGAAGGGGGTGGGGCGACCCCGGGCGCGCCCCACTGAAGGTGAAGCTCGGAGCTACCCGAAGGTCTTGTACAGGCTGGAGAGAGCCTGGAAGCACAAAGGCCCCACGCTGTGGAGACGCTTCTCAAGCCCCAGATGGCCCGGGTACCGCCCGGCAGCCACCCCGAACATCGGACCCGCAGAAGCTCAAGGAGGGCCAGCCCCAGAGATGGGCCCCCGGGATGCCGCCCAGAGAACCCCCGGAGGGAGCTTTGTTCTCAGGGTCCCGGGGCCTGCAGCCCCCAGCACGGAGCCCCAGCTGCACGTCCGAGGAGGACAGTTCAGTGGACAGCGACGACAGCATTGAGCTAGAGATCAGGAAGTTCCTGGCCGAGAAGGCCAAGGAGTCACTGGTGGGCCCGGCACCCCCAGCCCGGCGTGTGTGGAGCCAGAGGGGCCGGGCACTTCTGGCACTCAGGCCGGGAGGGGCAGCCCCCGCTGTGAGCTGGCAGCCCCCAGAAGCGCCAAGGGCTCCCCTGGAAGCCGCGAGGCCCGTCGGTGCTCACAGAGACCGTAGCCCCCGAGTGGCCGAGCCTGCAGCTGGTGACGGCAGCTCGGGGACGCCCCCAGGCTGTGTGCAGCGGCCCTCCCAGCAGAGAGCCCCGGAATTCGCGGCCGGGCCGGAGCTCGCTGGGCCAGAGCCTGGTGGCAGACAGGAAAGCCAGAGCCCCAGCCGGCCGGGCCCTCCCGTGGGCAGACTTTGCCCAGCAGAGCCGGCTACAGAGCCTGTGGGCCCTGAGCCCGGACGGCAGCGGCGGGGCCTGGAAGGGGGCTGAAGGCCAGGCCAGGTGCCTGCCCAGCCTGGCGCTGGACCCCAAGAAAAGCCTGCCCTTTGCCGGCTACTCCCCGCTGCTCCCCACACAGCTCTTCCGCTTCGGCAAGAGTGTTTCCTGGGGGCGAGCCGGCCAGCCTCTTCAGCAGCCCCTGAATGGGCCCCTACAGGGACCATCCTTCTCGGCCTTCCGGGGAGCCCAGGCTGCCCAGGGGCCCGTGTTTGGCAGCTCCCCACGTGCTCCTGAAAAAGGGGGGACACTGGCCTCCTGGGAGGCGCAGGCGGACACGGAGCGCATGGCGCTAGACGCGTGGGCGCTGAAGAGAACGCCGTGGACCTGCGGTGCCGGGAGACAGAGGAGGAGAGGATGAACAGGAGGCCCTGGGCAGTGGCGCCAGTGACCTCAGTGACAGCTCCATGGAGGAAGGCGGGGCGGCCGACTGGTCAGGCCAAAAGTGCTGCAGCTGTGGGCCGCACCGGCGCCGCCCCAGAGTGGCCCCTGAGCCCTGGTCCTGTCCGTAGGACAGGAAGCGTTTTTATTTAACACGTGTGTGCTGGTAAATATGATTTTTGTAGCTTTTTTGTAAATTCTTTAAAGTGCTGTACAAAGTATTTTTGGGAGATCGTTGGTGGCTTTTGTAGACGTTTTCTGCCGCCCCTCCTGTGTCCTCAGCACAGTCTTGGTGGCCGCCCCTGAGCCGGCCAAGGGCTTCTCAGAAGGCAGACGCCCACGTGGGCCACAGGCCCAGCCTGAGGGGCTGCCACAGAGCCCCCGGTGCCCTGTGGGCTCCTGGCTGGTGCTTCTTCAGGGAGCGGCTTTTACTGAACACACACCTGCAGCCCACCCCAACACATTCCAAAGCACAAGGGTCACGGGCTAGCCCAGGCCGCTGCTCCTGTCCCTGGGGCCCACCTGCTGGCCACTCACCACCACGCCTCGATACACTTGTTTTACCTGGAGCCAGTGAGTGGCTGCCCCTGGCCTCCTGTTCAGAGAAAGTCCAGCCTGCCTTCAGTCTTGCTCTGGCCGCGGGAGGCGGAGTTCGGTGATCTTCGGAAGCCGCTGGGGCTGGCAGCTGTGGCTGAGGGGTCTCTGAGCCCCCCAGGCTGACAGCAGATTCCTGAGGAGTCGCTCCTGCACCACCAGTGGGGAGTCCTCAGCGCCGCACCCCCAAACTACACCTGGGACTGTCACAGGCTTGGCGTGATCGGGTGCAACCCCAGGGGGCACCTGCGTCCCCCTGATGGCATGACCGACCACACCAAGTGGAGCCAGCCCGTCCGGAGGAAGAGCCAGTTTCCAAGGCTAATAAACCAGTTTCTGCTCTCGCTCTGGGCGTCCTGTCGTGGCCACGGGGGATGTGGCTCCTGGGACCCAAGGCCCCGCCTGCTGCAGCTGCCCCCGCCCCCGTCCTCACCGCTGTGCCCGATGCAGCCATCTGGGGCCGGATTAGGGACGTGAGCTCAGCCGACTGCACTCGGCCCTTCACAGGGACCCCCTGGAGTCCAAGGGGATGGGGAGCTCAGACGTGCAGATGTGTGCGTGTGTCCACTCCTCCCGTTAGGTGAGGTCCCGCTCTGGGAGTTAGCGGGGGCAGGGGTACCTGTGCAGTCCCCTGTGGGGACCTCCCCTCCGTGCTCCAGCAGTAACGGAGTCCATAGACATCAGCCCTAGCTGTGCAGCTCGCACGTTGCAGGAGAACAGGGCCATGGGTCCCTGAACCCCAGGACAGCAGGCCACGTGTGCATCAAAGATATTTGATCTGAGTTCAGCAATGATGACCCTGAGCGGCCGCTTTCCCGGCCAGAGCAGGAGTGAGGGGCTGAGCAGTGGCCGCCCAGCTCCGGCTCCTGGGGTGCACGGCACGCGCCCCAATTCTGAGCTGGGCAGGAGCGGGTCTTACCAGGGGCTGCCCACTACCAGCCAGGGCCGGGAGGTGGCTCTACTCCGGGCTCTGGGAAGCTGTCCTTGAGGCGTGCCCTTCCCAACTCTCTTTTAAGAAGTCACACACTTGAACTGGAGCCGATAGTGCGGGGAGGGAAAACGATTCCTGAGTGCGGAGCCAGGAGCAACCCCTGAGCATCGTCGGGTGAGACCCCAAAGCAGCTGCACACCGCAGAGTAACTAGAATCTGGGGCGGAACTTGGGGGCTTGGGGGGCCACACCTGGCGTGCTCAGGACTCAGCCACGTGGGATGCCAAGAATCAAACCTAGGTCAGCCTCACGCAAGGAAGCACCGTACCTGCAGGGCTGTTTGCCCACACCTGGCAGTGCCCAGGAACCTGCGGTGTTGGGAGGCCACGGAGGGTGCCGGTGTGCAAAGCACGCGGAGCAGCTGCTGGCCCTGCCGGTCACTTTCCACAGGGGGGTGATAAAGACCCTTTCCCTGGACCCTCGCACTCCGGCTCCCCCAGCTGAGGCGAAGAACAGTGTTCCCCAAAGTGGGGGGTGCCACCCTTGGGTGGGGCAGGCCTAGGACCCTGGGTGAACTTGGGGATAGGCTGTTTATTCAGTTAGAGGAGCTCTGTTTCGGTGGGGTGGGGCTGGAACACAGGCCGATGCGTGTCTGGGAGCCCCTGGGCCAGCCTCGGTGCCCACCTCTGGACCGAACATGCGGCGAAACCAAAATGTTTGCTTTCGTGGCGTAATCGGCGGTCCTAAGGAAGCAAAGACAGTGGCGCCGTCTAATTCTGCCCCAGGTCCACAGAGGGAGCCCTTCTGGGTAAGTCTTAAGCAGGCCAGAGCCACAGGACAGCGGGTCGACCACTGGCACCTGGCCAAGCCGGGTTCTAGCCCCAGCGCCTCAGACGGTCTCTGAGCCCCACCACGGGTGACTCCTGAGGCACAGAGCCAGGAGCAAGCACTGAGCTTACTCAGGGCTCGGCACTTGATCACTTGAATCCTGTTATTCATCGATTTGCTCGAGCGGGGCGCCAGTAGCGTTTCCATTTGTCCCTGTCACGTGCCAGTGTAGCCCAATGGCATCTGGTTGCTCCAGGAATACAAAGAGCCTCAAACCGTTCCTTTAGGGTCTTGGCGAAGAAGTCTGACCATCTTGTAGGTGGGCGGCCACGTGATCTTTTGACATCCCGTGGGATCCAGTCGGTAACGGCTCTAGTCCAGCGGTCGGTCTCCATGTTGCATTCCATGTCCAGCCCATCTGATTTTCGGTGCCTTGGCAAACGAGACAGCGTCCCTGACTCTGGAACTTCGATGGAGGTCGGAGCTCCGGATTCCTTCTCTCATTTGAGTGAGGCGTGATATTCCAAGCATAGCTCTTTCGATTCCTCTCTGGGAGACCTGAATAGCATTCTCATCCTGCTTTCGTAGGGCCCAGGTCTCAGGCGTATGTTAATGCAGGGAGAACAGTGGAGTCGGAGAGATGTGCCCGGAGCCGGAGGTTCTTTGTCCTTTTAGCTATTTCTTCAATGCCTTTGAAGGCATTCCATGCCGCTCTCTTCCTCCTGCACAGCTCAGGTTTTAGGTCGTTCATCATGTTGACTTCTCGACCTAGGTACACATAACTGCTGCATTCAGAGATGTTTGTTCCATTGAGAGAGAATGGGGCCTCTGGAACTAGTTCATTTCTCATGAACATAGTTTTCTTCAGATTCAGCTGTAGACCTACCTTTCCACATTCTCGGTCAAAGTCAGCCAGCATTTGTGCCGCTTGGCTAATGTTTGGTGTTATTAGAACGATGTCATCAGCGAAGCGGAGGTGGTGTAGTTGCCGACCATCTATCTTCACTCCCATTCCTTCCCATTCTAATTGTCGCATGATGTTCTCGAGGGTGGCACTGAAGAGTTTTGGTGAGATGGTATCACCCTGTCGAACCCCTCTTTTGACATCAATGATCACTTTGTAGAATGGTGAGATCCTGGTGGTGAATCCGTAATACAGCTCACGAAGGATCTTGATGTGTTGGGTTTGAACACCCTGTTTGACTAGGGCTTCGATGACTGCTTCAGTCTCCACAGAATCAAAGGCTGTTTTTGGTGGGGGTTTGCCAAGCCCAGTAAAAACAGGGTTTGGCAACCCCAAAAAAATAAAGTTGGTGCAGGTCAGAGCTTGGTGCCGGGGCCAAAGCCACCACCCCTCACCGTGCTGGGGACAGAAGTCGGGCACACACGCCGGGTGCGTGTTTCTTCCCTTTGTGCCATCTCTGCCCCCAACAAATGCCCACGGACAGCACACAACAGTGCCACCCACGAGCAGAGGAAAGCCCACGACAGAGAACGCTTTCTCCTCCCTCAGCATGCGGCAAACGCCATGACAGGAACTTCCCTCCGCACCTGAGAGAAACCGGCAGACGCCGCTGCCTCGGGCTTTTCCATAAATGCTGAGCGATGTCTCCGCCCTTCTCCCGCCAGCAGCGTCTGTCCCTGATCTCAAACCACCTCCTCCGCTAGGGCTGGTCCCTGCACGAGCAGCTCCCGGCCCTCTCCCAGACCCTGCCCCCGCCCGGCCGGGCTGAGTCCCTACTTCTGATTTGGGGGGCATAGTCAGAGGTGCTCAGGGGTTACCCTAGTCCCGTGCTCAGGGCTCGGAGAACCTTATGGGTGGTGGGGAAGGAGCCCAGGTCGGCACATGCAAGGCCAGCACCCAGCCCCTCCCCGCTGGTCCATTGCTAAGACTCCACGTTCCTGCTTGTGGGTCACGGTCTCAGATGGGATTGTGTGTTGGGGCACAGCAGGGTCCCCAATGGATATTGGGATTCGGGGTCCCTGACGGCATTCGGGGCCAACGACTGTCCCCCCACTGGTGGAGAAAGGGACAAGACCAGGCTCTGAAGCTCTTTAATCTCCTCCTCACTCCACCCCTCACACCTCAAGTCAAGGCTGCTGGAGATAGATACTGCGCTCAAGGAGAAGGGAGTTCATGGAAGTAACGGACTTTAATCCCGAAACAGTGACCAGGGCAAAGGGGACCCTGGTGTGTGGTTTTCTCCTTCCCTTAGCTGGCAAACAAACTGGTTAATATGTCTAGTCATTCTGTACAAACCCAGTAAGAGATGCAGACATTCCCCACGCCCAGGATGGAGTTTACATGGAGGCTAGTCCTGGACAGCTCTCCATAGATCCCCGGACTACGATCCTCGGCCAGTTTCGTTGTCCTAACCTGAGGAGGTGGTTTGAGATCAGGGACCGGCGCTGCTGGCGAGAGAAGGGTGGGCGACATCGCTCAGTTAGTTGCTTATCTTTTGGTCCCGACGGTTTCTTCTGTGACTGTACTCTTAGCTTCTATGATTGCTCAGGACATTTAGTCCGTGCCTGTTGAGGCCAGGGTAGTGACAGCTTGCCCTGGGTCCGTCCAGTCCTGTGATGGGACCCTCCTTTCGGGTGTAAGGAACTAGAATCAATCTAAGGACAACTGGGGTTTTGAGTTAGGAAATATGACGGATGTCAGGAGTAATTATTTCAGAGTTCGATTAGCTCTTGTATCACAAATCCACAGCCTTAGCTGTCTTCCTGTGTCTATACAAAAGGCCTTTGTTCTAGCACAAGAATATGCAAAGGGGAAACCAGAGCAATGCACAGCAGTTAAGGCATTTGCCTTGCATGTGGCCAACCCGGGTTCGATCCCGGCATCCCATATGGTCCCTTGAGCACCGCCAGGAGGAATTCCTGAGTGCAGAGCCAGGAGTAACCCCTGAGCATTGCCGGGTGTGACCCAAAAAAGGAAAAGAAAGTATGTAAAGAGCATAAGGGGGCGGAGTGATAGCACAGCGGGGGGGGGCGTTTGCCTTTGCTTGTGGCCGACCTGAGTTTGATCCCCCGGCATCCCATATGGTCCCCCCGAGTCTGCCAGGAGTAATTTCTGAGTTAAAAAAGCCAGGAGGGGCGGAGCGATAGCCCAGCGGGTAGGGCGTTTGCCTTGCACGCGGCCGGCCTGTGCTGGCCCGGGTTCCATCCCCAGCATCCCATATGGTCCCCGAGCACCGCCAGGAGTCATTCCTGAGTGCAGAGCCAGGAGTAACCCCTGAGCATCGCCGGTGTGACCCAAAAAAGCAAAAATAAATAAATAAATAAATAAATAAATAAATAAATAAATAAATAAATAAAATAAAATGAATTTCTTTATGATGCATTATCAGTGTTCGGCTCGTACATTTCTTTACATACCTATAAACTCAGGGTCACGTAAATACCTGGGGCCGAGAGGGGCCTCCAGTGAAAGAGCTGGCGAGGCCTTGTCGTAAGACCCTCCCCCATGAAGACAGCCCGGACGCAGAACAGGTACTCGGACACCCCCAGGGCAGGCCGAGGTGTGCGATGCCCATTAATGAGGCAGAATTCGGGGTGTGACGGTTTTAATGGAAAGCGGCCATGAGCATCTTTCCCACGTCTTCGAGATGAAAAGACAGTGAGCGTCCAGGCCGGGGGCCTGTGTTCCCGGCCCAGGGAACAAAAGCATTTGAGGGGAAGGACGGCAGGCCAGGGCGTGGGCGAGTGGGCACGGAGCGGGAGGGGCACCTGCCGGGTCCGCCCGGCCTGTCAGCAGCAGAAGGACGGCTTGTTGGCGTTGTAACTGGGGTGGAAGTTGAGACGGTCGTCGAAGGTGACCAAGTTGCCTGGGCCTGTCTGGACGCTCTTCTCTACATAGACATTCAGAGCATTGTTCTGGAACATTCCACCGATAGTGAGCTGTGATGAAAACTTTCTCGAACTTGGATAAAATACTTGCTGGAAGAGAGAAGGGGCGGTGGGGTTAAGGCTGCATGAGTTCACTTAGTTTTGGGGCTCGAGGGCCACACCAGCGGTACGAGAGGAGCTCATGGTAGTGCCGGGAGGAAACCTGGAGCTCCCACACGCGAGCACAAGCCCCCGGCCTCATACGCCTGAGCTGGGTCAGCTCTCACTAGGATGGGTGTGGGCGCTGGGTCCCGGCGAGCGTGTGTCTGAATATAAGTGTGAGTGTGTGAGGTATGCTACCCGCACGGCAGAGCCTGGCAAGCTACCCGTGTCGTATTTTATATGCCAGATCACTTGATCACTTGAATCCCGTTATTCATCAATTTGCTCTAGCGGGCGCCAGTAACATTTCCATTGGACCCTATCACGTGCCAATGTAGCCCAATGGCATCTGGTTGATTCAGGAATATGAAGAGCCTCAAACCGTTCCTTCAGGGTCTTTACAAAGAAGTCTGACCAACTTGTGGGTGGGCGGCCATGTGATCTTTTGACATCCCGTGGGATCTAGTCGGTAATGGCTCTAGTCCAGCGGTTGTCTCCAAATCGCATTACATGTCCAGCCCATCTGATTTTCGATGCCTTGGCAAACGAGATAGCGTCAGGGACGCTGTCTCAGTATATACTAGATACCAGTAACAATTATAGACCTCATTCCCATGACCTGATGGGATGGTTTGAGGCTCTTTATGTTCCTGGAGCAAGCAGGTGCCCTTGGGCTCTACTTTGCATGAGACAGGACATATGGAGATGTTACTGGGGCCCGCTCGAACAAATCGATGATGAACGGGCAGACAGTGATACAGAGACAGTGAGTGTATGAGGGAGAGTGCATCAGAGTATGAGTCAGCGTGACTGAATGTCTGAGTGTGTGTGAAACTGTATGAGTGTGGGCGGAGGCGACAGAGCCGCGGGGGCATTGGCCTTGCAGCGGCTGACCAGGGGTTCAATCCCCGGTATCCCATATGGTCCCCCGAGCACTGCCAGGAGTCATTCCTGGGTGCAGAGGCAAAGAGAAAGCCCTGAGCGTCACCAGGCGTGACCCAAAAGACCAAAATATAAAAATATAAAAGGAAAGTGTATGAGTGTTTGAGTGTGCACATGAGCGAGCGTATAAATGTGTATATGACTGTTATATGTGTGAAGTGCACAAGAGTGAGTGTGTCTATGAGGGTGACTGTGTCTGAGGACCATGAGTGTGTTTGCGTGTGGGGGTGAGGTGTGTATAAGGATGTATGAGTGTATGTATGAGGGTGTGTCTGTGTAGGAGGTTGTGTGTGTGGGGGTGTGTATCCCAGTCTTCGTGCAGGCCGTGCAGTGTGTGTATGAGTGTATGTGTGTGTATGAGTGTATGTGTGTGAGTATGTGTGTGAGTGTGAGTGTGTATGTGTGTGAGTGTGTGAGTGTGTGAGTGAGTGTGTGTGTATGTGTGTGAGTGTGCATGTGTGTGAGTGTGTATGTGTGTGAGTGTGTGAGTGTGTATGTGTGTGAGTGTGTATGTGTGTGAGTGTGTATGTGTGTGAGTGTGTATGTGTGTGAGTGTGTATATGTGTGTATGAGTGTATGTGTGTGAGTATGTGTGTGTATGAGTGTGAGTGTGTGTGAGTGTGTATGTGTGCATGTGTGAGTGTGTATATGTGTGTGTATGAGTGTGAGTGTGTGTGCGCAGTCCCAGTCCCCCTGCGTGCACACCCTCTCTGCTCACCCTTCCACTCCACCTTTCCTCCTTTGCTCTCCTCCCTGCTCTCTGCCCTCCCGCCCCTGGTAGGGCTCAGGTCCCCGCCCGCTCCTGCTGGCCCTGGGCAGCGCCTTACGGGCATCTCGTGCACGGTGGGGGCCTGGCCCCCGTAGGTCTGGTTGCTGGTCCTGTACAGGGCCACAGGCTTCTTGCTCCTGTAGAGGAGAAACACTCGGTGGCCATCACTGCCTGACCCCTGGCCCTGCAGCGTGGCCTCTGTGAGGGAAGGTCCGCAGGGGCTCTGCCGGCCGACCCCCAGCTCCTACAGTGCCCACCCACCACAGAGCAGGGCAGTGTGAACAGGCAGGCGGGGCTCAGCACTCCCTCACCCCTCCCTGGGGCGGGAGCTGGCCCCACTGGGCGCTTTCCGGCTTCCTTCCCTGGCCCACAGCACAGCTGCCCAGCAGACAGCAGCTTCGGGCTCTGACTTAGGAGCTGTGGCGAGCTGTGGCTCTTGCCTGATGTTACCGTCTAAGCCTGTGCCAGGTTCACAGTCACGCACCGACAAGTGATCAGGTCGAGTTTAGGAAGCGCTGTGGCTCAGGGCGGAAGGACGGACAGGGCGGAAGGACGGACAGGGGCGGAAGGATGGACAGGGCGGAAGGACGAACAGGGGCGGAAGGACGGACAGGGCGGAAGGACGGACAGGGGCGGAGAGGAGGAGCCTTGCCGAGCACCAAGGGTCCCGAGCACCTCCAGGAGTGCTCCCTGAGTGTAGGGTCAGGCGCAAGACCTGAGCTTTGCTGGGTGTGATGCCCGCCAAAACTGAACTTTTTCTTGGAGGGTTCGCTTTCCAAGAGGGGCTGGGGACAGGGCCGGGGGCCCGGCGACCCCCAGTGATGCACAGCCAACTAGGCCAGGCCATTCAGGGGCGACCGTCGGCTCCACTGAGCGCATCCATCTCAGGGACACCCTCCTGCCACGGCTGACACAGCCAGGCCCTGGGTGTGCCGAAGAAAGAGGAGCGTCGGTGGCCTGGCCTTAGGAGCGGCCACTACCCGCTACTACCTTGGCCAGGAACCAACCCCGGTGGGCACCCACCCACCTGCACCAGAGCTCCGAGGCCAGCCCTGGGCCAGGCTGCAGGCAGTCACCTTGGGGCCCTCAGCCTGGGTGGCCCTGACAGGGACCCTGGGCTGGGACGGCTTGTGTGTCTGTGCCGACTCCGGCCACAGGCAGGTCCTGCATAATTGATGCCTCGTGAATTATAGATAGACCCGAGTCGGCCTCAGAAAACACCTGCAGAGGTGATCAAGCCTCCGGCCAAAGGGGTTTGCTTCTAGGGCAGGGAGATAACAATGGGGTCTGGGCAGGGCCCTCCTCCCCACCTGTAGCCCCGGAAGGGCCCCCCCCCCATCCCCACCTGTGGCCCGGGCAGGCCCCCTCCCCACCTGAAACCGGGGCAGGGCCCCCTCCCCACCTGTAGCCCCAGGCAGGGCCCCCCTCACCTGTAGCCCGGGCAGGGCCCCCATCCCCACCTGTAGCCGGGGCAGGGCCCCCATCCCCACCTGTAACCGGGGCAGGGCCCCCTCACCTGTAGCCCCAGGCAGGCCCCCCCATCCCCACCTGTAGCCCCGGGCAGGGCCCCATCCCCACCTGTAGCCGGGCAGGGCCCCATCCCCACCTGTAGCCCGGGCAGGGCCCCCATCCCCCACCTGTAGCCCGGGCAGGCCCCCATCCCCACCTGTGGCCCGGGCAGGGCCCCATCCCCACCTGTAGCCCGGGCAGGGCCCCCCATCCCCACCTGTGGCCCCAGGCAGGCCCCCATCCCCACTTGTAGGCCCGGGCAGGACTCCCCCTCCCCAGCTGTGGCCCAGGCAGGGTCCCCCATCCCAGCTGTAGCCCGGGCAGGGGCTCCCCCTCCCCACCTGTAGCCCGGGCAGGGCCCCCCCATCCCCACCTGTAGCCCCAGGCAGGGCCCCCATCCCCACCTGTGGCCGGGGGCGCCCCCATCCCCACCTGTAGCCGGGGCAGGGCCCATCCCCACCTGTAGCCCCAGGCAGTGCCCTCCCTACCCACCTGTAGCCCCAGGCAGGACCCCCATCCCCACCTGTGGCCCGGGCAGGGCCCCCATCCCCACCTGTAGCCCGGGCAGGGCCCTCCTACCCACCTGTAGCCCCAGGCAGGACCCCCATCCCCACCTGTAGCCCCAGGCAGGTGCCCCCCATCCCCACCTGTAGCCGGGGCAGGGCCCATCCCCACCTGTGGCCCCAGGCAGGTCCCTCCTACCCACCTGTAGCCCCAGGCAGGACCCCCATCCCCACCTGTAGCCCGGCAGGGCCCCCCCATCCCCACCTGTAGCCCCAGGCAGGCCCCATCCCCACCTGTGGCCGGGGCAGGGCCCCCATCCCCACCTGTAGCCCGGGCAGGGCCCCCATCCCCACCTGTAGCCCGGGCAGGGCCCCCATCCCCACCTGTAGCCCCGGCAGGGCCCTCCCCAGCTGTAGCCCCAGGCAGGGCCCCCATCCCCACCTGTAGCCCGGGGCAGGGCCCCCATCCCCACCTGTGGCCCGGGCAGGGCCCCCATCCCCACCTGTAGCCCGGGCAGGGCCCCCCCCCCATCCCCACCTGTAGCCCGGGCAGGGCCCCCATCCCCACCTGTAGCCCGGGCAGGGCCCCCTACCCACCTGTAGCCCCGGGCAGGGCCCCCCCATCCCCACCTGTGGCCCCGGGCAGGGCCCCCATCCCCACCTGTAGCCCGGGCAGGCCCCCCTACCCACCTGTAGGCCCGGGCAGGGGCCCCCATCCCCACCTGTAGCCCCGGGCAGGGCCCCCCCCATCCCCAGCTGTAGCCCCGGGCAGGGGCTCCCCCTCCCCAGCTGTAGCCTGGGGCAGGGGCCCCATCCCCACCTGTAGCCCCGGAAGCAGGAGGGTTGTTGAACCTGGCGGGGAGGTTGTCGGCCACGCGGTAGTAGTCGCTGGTTTTCCCCTTGAGGTTGGTGACGGTGCGCTTTGCACGTTCTTGGGGTTCACCCTGGCGTCTGGCTCCAGTTCCTGGGGGTCTTCCATAGCCTCTGTTTCCACTGGCTTCACACATTCCTGGGATCTCTCCTCTGACATATTGCGTTTAGTAGCTTCGTGGGAGGAAGAGGAGAGGGTTAGAGAGAGTCCTGGCCACCAGGGTCGGCTTGGTCCAGTTGCTAAGCAACGGCGGGGTGGGGAGAGGGGGCAGCCAGGGGTGGGGGTGGGGGGGCCCTTAAAGGCGCAGTGTCCCAAGGCCCAGACCGGTCACCGGTCACCGGGAGGGTGCGGGCAGCAGGCGTCAACCTTTGCACACGTGCAGACCGCCCAGGGCGGGATGGACAGAGGGTGCGGGCTGAGGGCGCAGCAAGACAGGCTGAGGCCGGCAGGAGGGGTAACTCCCTGCGCAGAGCAGGTGGAAGCTGCGGGGCCCCAGGATGGGCGCGGGGTCCCCCAGTGCGGGGAGGAGTCTCTGGGCCAGTCAAGCGCCAGGTCCTGGAACTTCGCCAACAAACCAGTTTCCAGGCCTGCGACGAGGCGGTCAGGCCCTAAGTTGGAGCCTCCCAAGCTCTCGGGGTGCTCCTGCCCCTCCCCCCGTAGCGTCACCCCAATGCTCTAGCCCCGCTGACTTTATCGACTCCTAACTCCGACTCGGTTGGAAAAGCAAAAAGCTCGCTGGAGAGCGAGAGGCTGAGAACCGGGGATGAGTCTCTGGGAGCGGGGCCAGGGCCCACCCAGCGGTGGATCCGGGGCCGGGGGCTCGGCGGACACGGAGGGGGACATGGAGCGGTGGTGGCGAGCCCCGGCGGGGGCGCACGGAGCGGGGCTGCCGGCCGCAGGGGCGCGCGCCGGGCGGGGCGCCGTGACTCCTCCCGCGCCTGCAGGCGGCGCTGCGGCCCCGGAAGCGGCGGCCAGTGCGGGCAGCGCGTCCGTCATGGCGCCCGGCTCGGCCTGGCTGCGGCTTCTCGGCGCGGGTGAGCGGGGGCGTCGGCGGGCGGGGGGCCGGGGGTCCGGGGCGCGCGCTGACCCGCTCTCTCCGCAGGGGTCCGGCCCGCGCGGCTGCGCCTGCGCCCCCTCCCCGAGCCGCGGGACACACGCGGGCGCCGCGATCCCCGCGCCGCGCGCGCCCCGGACGACGGCGGCGATGCTGGGCCCCGCGGGGGCGTGACCGGCCGCGCGCGAGGTCCCCGGACGCCCACCGCAGGATTCTCAGCGAGCCCCTGCAGCACGCCGACTTCTTCCGCGTGAAGGGAGCTGTTCTCCGTGCGGAGCCTCTTCGACGCCCGCGTGCACCTGGGCCACAAGGCCGGCTGCAGGCACAGGTCGGGGCGCCGGGCGGGGCTGGGGGCGGCCGGGGAGACCAGCCGCCCCAGCGGGGACAGGGGGCCTCATCTCAGCCCTTCCCGCTGCCCCGAGCACGGACAGATCGCTGGGGGCGTGTGGGTTGGGGGACCCCAGTGGCGCAAGCCCCAGGGAGGAAGCGCACAATTATGGGATGGGCCCCGGGAGGCTGGGCGTGGGGACCAGCACTCGGATGGGCCCCTGGGGAGAGGAGCACCCCCGGGTTCCAGCAGAGGCGCTGCAGGGAGCCGTGCGCTGTGGTGAGCTGGTGCCAGGGAGGGCGGGAGCCTTGGGCAGAGGCTGTGCTTCTAGAAAGGACCAGCCTAGAGCCCAGAGAGATGGTACAGCCGGGCCCTGCTTAGCCCCCTGAGCACTACAGGTTGTGGTCCAGAAGCAAACCAACCCCTCAAAATGCCCGAAGGCTGGAGAGATGCCTGGCCAGTCAGGCCCTGTACCTGGGTTCCACCCACGCATCCCATATGGCCATCGAGCACCGCCAGGAGTAAGCCCTGAGCATCGCGGTGTGATCAAAAAAGCAAAAAGAACTGGGGGCGGAGAGAGCCCAGCGGGTAGGGCGTTTGCCTTGACGCGGCCGGCCCATGCCAGCCTGGGTTCCATCTCCGGCATCCCATATGGTCCCCTGCCGTGACAGGTTCATGGAGCCTTACATCTTCGGGAGCCGCTTGCAGCAGGACATCATCGACCTGGAGCAGACCGCGGCCCACCTCCAGCTGGCCCTGAACTTCACGGCCCACGTGGCTTACCGCGGGGCATCATCCTGTTCGTGGGCCGCAACCGGCAGTTCACGCACCTCATCGGAGCAGACGGCCCGGGCCTGCGGGAGTACGCACACACGCCGCTACTTCAAGGGCGGCCTGCTGACCAACGCCCCGCTGCTCCTGGGCCCCGGCGTCCGGCTGCCCGACCTCATCGTTTTCCTCAGCACCCTCAACAACGTCTTCGAGCCGCACGTGGCCGTGAGGGACGCGGCCAAGATGAGCATCCCCACCGTGGGCATCGTGGACACCAACTGCAACCCCTGCCTGGTCACCTACCGGTGCCCGGCAACGACGACTCGCCCCGGCTGTGCGCCTCTACTGCAGGCTCTTCCCGCACCGTCATCACCCAGGCGAAGGAGAAACGGAAGCAGATGGAGGCGCTGTACCGGCTGCAGGGCCTGGGGCCCCAGGAGCCTCCCGGGAGCTGCGGCCGCCCAGGACTCGGCCCTTCCCGCCGGATCTGCCCACTCTGCTCCCCAATAAAAGCCACCGAGCCTAGGGTGTGTCGGACCCTCCTTCCCCACCGTGGGCGCCCGCATCCTCGGGCTGAGGGGTGTCTCCAGCCTTGGCTCGGCAGCCCTGTGCTGGACAGTCAGGCGGGGTTTCAGGGGCGCCTTGGGAGGGTGAGGTTGTGGGGAGGCTGCCAGAACAGCGTGGGGGTCGCTGTGGGGCTGATGCGGTGTGGCCTGGGGCAGCCCACCGGGTGCTGACGTTTCCCAGCCACCCCCTAAGCACTGGGGCTCGTGGTGCTCATTTTGGGGGCGTCCCAGGAAGGAGGCGCTGCGCCCGGGCAGTCCTCACATCTGCGCCTCAGACCGGCCTGCACCGTCTGCGCTGGGCGGCTGGGACTGGCCTGTCCACGGAGTGTACGGGTCTGCTCTGCCTCACCCGTCACAACTGCCCCCTTCCCCAGCACGTGTGTGTACTGCGTGTACCCTGCCGGAGTACCGCTGCGTGTGTATGCTGCATGCGCCCGTACCGGGTGTGTGTGCACGTGTGTCTGTGCCCTGTGCATCATGCCAGAGTGCCCAGGCTACTCTGTGTGCGTGTGTCGGGGCTGTGGCCGTGTGTGCGTGTGTCCGGGCTGTGGCCGTGCGTGTGTCCGGGGCTGTGGCCGTGTGTGCGCGTGTGTCGGGGCTGTGGCCGTGCGTGTGTCCGGGGCTGTGGCCGTGTGTGTGTCCGGGCTGTGGCCGGTGTGTGTGTGTCCAGGGCTGTGGCCGTGTGTGTCCGGGCTGTGGCCGTGCGTGTGTCGGGCTGTGGCCGTGTGTGTGTGTGTCCGGGGCTGTGGCCGTGTGTGTGTGTCCGGGGCTGTGACCGTGTGTGTGTGTGTCCGGGCTGTGGCCGTGTGTGTGTCCGGGCTGTGGCCTGTGTGTGTGTCCGGGGCTGTGGCGGGCGTGTGTGTGTCCGGGGCTGTGGCCGTGTGTGTGTGTCCGGGCTGTGGACCGTGTGTGTGTGTGTGTCCGGCTGTGGCCGTGTGTGTGTCCGGGCTGTGGCCGTGTGTGTGTGTGTCCGGGCTGTGGCCGTGTGTGTGTCCAGGGCTGTGGCCGTGTGTGTGTCCGGGCTGTGGCCTGTGTGTGTGTCCGGGGCTGTGGCCGTGTGTGTGTCCGGGGCTGTGGCCGTGTGTGTGTCCGGGGCTGTGGCCGTGTGTGTGTGTGTGCCGGGCTGTGGCCGTGTGTGTGTCCGGGGCTGTGGCCGTGCGTGTATCCGGGCTGTGGCCGTGCGTGTGTCCAGGGCTGTGGCCGTGCGTGTGTCCGGGCTGTGGCCGTGCGTGTGTCCGGGGCTGTGGCCGTGGCGCGGTGTCCGGGGCTGTGGCCGTGCGTGTGTCCGGGGCTGTGGCCGTGCGCGTGTCCGGGCTGTGGCCGTGCGTGTGTCCGGGGCTGTGGCCGTGGCGTGTGTCGGGGCTGTGGCCGTGGCGCGTGTCCGGGGGCTGTGGCCGCGGCGTGTGTCCGGGCTGTGGCCGTGCGTGTGTCCGGGGCTGTGGCCGTGGCGTGTGTCCGGGGGCTGTGGCCGTGTGTGTGTCCGGGCTGTGCCCTCAGCACTAGGAGCCAGGACGCCGACACACTGGAGACTGAGCTGGTCCCTTCAGGTCCCTCCAAGGCTGTGGGTGTTCAGAGTGACAGCAGGAGACAGGCCGAGGGGTGCAGGCTGCTGGAGGGTCCGTGCTCAGGAAAAGCACCAAGCCCAGCCCCTCCGCATACCTCAGGGGCGCTGTGGGTTCCAAGGCCCTGCCACCCGCAGCTGGGTCATACCCGCAATGCTCAGGGGTTTCTTCTGGCTCTGCGCTCAGAAATCACTCCTGGCAGTGCTCGGGGACCATATGGATGCCGGGATCGAACCCAGGCCGACATGGGCCAGCCGCATGCAAGGCAAACGCCCTACCCGCTGGGCTATCGCTCCAGCTCCAGAATTTTTTTTTGCCTTTTTTTTTTTTTGGGGGTCACACCCAGCGATGCTCAGGGGTTACTTCCTGGCTCTGCACTCAGGAATTACTCCTGGCGGTGCTCGGGGACCATATGGGATTTCGGGATTGAACCCGGGCGGCACAGGCAGGCCTCGTGCAAGGCAAACACCCTATCCGCTGGGCTATCGCTCCATAGCAGGGAGAGCTGCTACTTGCTCTCCCTGTGCCCAGCTGCTTGTGAGGCACCCGGGAGGCATGGCGGGTTCTAGCCCTGGCCTGCCACCCCAGCTGAGCCTCACAAGTCAGACCACCCTCCCCTACTCCATGGGACCCACCATTTTCCACATCCGGACTTGGCTCTCGTCACAACTCCACCCAGCAGACCAGACTATCACAGCCCGTCTCGCGCAGTTCATCAATAAATGCTTTATTTAGAGGTGACTACAACAGTATATCACCCGCACGGCAAGCCTGGCAAGCTGCTTGTGTAGTATTTAATATGCCAAATACCAGTAACAATTATATTAGTTCATTCCCATGACCTAATATGATGGTTTGAGGCTCTTTATGTTCCTGGAGCAAGCGGATGCCTTTGGGCTCTACTAGCATGAGACAGGACATATGGAGATATTACTGGTGCCCGCTCTAGCAAATAGATGATGAACGGGAAGATAGTGATAGTGATAGTGATCGCCCTGGCTCCCCTGGCGCCTCTGGAGGGTCACCCAGCCTGTGCGGGAATCTGGGCCCTCACACTGGCTCGGCTTGACCCTGTGACCCCAGAGCTCTGCCCACCTCAAGCAGCAGCTGTCTCGTGTCCAGGTGGGACCCCGAGAGTCAGAGCGTGCCACTATCACACAGGCACGTGAGCCAGTTCCCTGCAGCTCTAGCCTGTGCGTAGAGCATGGTGTCACACACCGCATGCGCACTCACACATGGTGTCGCACACTCACACATGGTGTCGCACACACACTCAGTCCCAGCACATGGGTGACTTGGAGAAAGGTGCAGCTGGCCCGGCCTGGCGGAGCCCACGGCCTGGGGAGCGGGAGGGGCGCCGGGGCCCCAGGTGCCCGCCCACCCCCCAGGCAGCCTGGCAAGGACAGATTCCGGGGGTCCTGCCCTCCGCTCTGGCACCTGGAAGCAGGACGTGCCCCCTGGCCCCCTGGCCCGAGTCAGGGCGCAGAGGTGGCGCGGTCCCCGGGGATCCCTAGCCGGGTGGCGGGGCACCGGCCCGGGAGGAGCCTGCGGGCTGCTTCTCCCGTCCAGGAAACGCCCCCATCTGGGGCTCACGCACCCGGCCACTGGTGTCCGCCTGGCCGGGACCGCGGAGGTGGCAGGCCCCGATGGCTGCCGGGCCAGGGCCGAGGCAGCCGTGGGGGGAGCTGTGGGGTCCTCGTTGGCCAGAGGGGCGCCCCTGCTCCTGGCGGGGGCCGGGATGGTTCTGAGGCTCCTGGCCCGCGCCTGCAGCCTCTGGCCCCCTGCGCTGGAGCCGCTGCCTGGACCCCCAGAGGAGCGTCAGACTGAAATGACTGGGCCACAGAACAGGTGTGGCTGTTTATCAGGAGTCCAGAGAGCTGGTGGCAGGTGGCACCCCAGGAAGGCAGCGCCCCGTCTGGTGCCCCCAGAGCTGTGGCAAGGGCAGGGCCAGCCTAGGGCGCCCCTGAGTGAGAGCAGCTTGGCTCCATCTTGCCTCCCCTGGCCCCAGCTCACACCTGCCCTCTGGCTCCCTTGGGCCGCGGCTCTCCCAGTCCTGAGGGAAATTCTGTTGCTTCCTTGTTCGCTGTGAAAACAAGTGCAGTTGCTAATGGTGGAGGTTCCAGGGAGTCCTGAGGCAATCGCGTGATCTGAGTCTTTCAGGAACCGACTCTCAGCCCTAAGGGGCCACAGACCCTTGCTCCGTCTTTATTCTGACTTGCTTCCCAACCAACCGGCTGGAAGCCCGACCTAGGGGGGAGGGGGGCAGCAAGGCCACCATGCACAGGTTGGTTGCCGCCCCCAGGTGAGTCGACTGTAGTGTTGGCACCGCCAGTCTTTCTCAACTGCCTGGCTGTCAAGCAGAGCAGAGAGCCCCAGACCAGGAAGAGATTTGGGTATAAGAACGAGGGAGGGGGCTGGAGCGATAGTCCAGGGGGAAGGCGTTTGCCCTGCATATGGTCGACCCAGGCTCGATCTCCCGCATCCCGTATTGTCCCCGAGCACCGCCGGGAGTAGTTCCTGAGTGCAGAGCCAGGAGTAACCCCTGAGCATTGTTGGGTGTGACCAAAAAAAAATACGTTGAGTTGTGCCTGGTGGAGTGCAGGAACACGGAGCTGCTTAGGGGCCGTCCTGCAGACACTGTCCACCTACAAATTATTTTGGCCACGGTCACAGTGCTCAGGATCTGCGCTCAGGGATCATGGTTTTTTGTTTGTTTTTAGGTCACACCCAGAGATGCTCAGGGGTTACTCCTGACTCTGCACTCAGGAATTACTCCTGGTGGTGCTCGGGATTGATGGGATGCCCGAGATTGATGCCCGGTCAGCTGCACGCCCTCCCGCTGTGCTGTCTCTGGCTCACTCCCGGAGCAGCTCGGGACCCGGTGGGGTGCCAGGCTGGCCACGTGCAAAGCGCCCGCCCTCCCCGCTGTACTATCGCTCCGGCCCTAGTCACGGTTCAACTGCATCCCTCGGTGGAGGGCCTGGTCCAGCAGCTTCTGCTCATGTCCGCCAGGTCAGGCCTCTGTTCCGATACCCAGCACAGTTCCTGGGGCCTCATGCCTGACCGCCTCCTCCAGGCAGCCCTCCTTGGTGTGTGCCCCTCCACCATTCATAAACCCTCAGCTCAGGTCTCTTACTGTCTGTCTCTCCGGCATTGGCCAGTCCCGATTGCGTGCCTGCCAACAGTGCTGGCCACGTTTCCTGTGGTACCTGAAACCTAGGAGACACCCACACCATGCACGCGTGGACCGGCATTTGATTGATCCATTTGGTTTGATTTGATCCATGGGGGGGCAGAGCAAAGGCGACCCCAGCCAGGGTCTCTGCGCCTGCGTGGTGGCCCAGCCAGCCCCCACCCTCCCCCAGCCCCCCACCCTCCCTCCTCCCTCCCTCCCCAGCCCCCCACCCTCCCTCCCTCCCCTCCCCAGCCCCCACCCTCCCCTCCCTCCCCCCCCCAGCCCCCCCACCCTCCCCTCCCCCTCCCTCCCCTCCCCAGCCCCCCCACCTTCCCCTCCCTCCCCTGCCCTCTCCAGGCCGACATGCCTCCCAGTTGGCTGCTGGGTGTATATTCGAGCTTCGCGGACCCCTCCCCTACACCTGCTGCTCTGGAGAAGTGGCGGGCATCCCCCAGTACTCCCAGCACCTCTTTCCGGCCCCGCGCAGACGGGTGGGGCCCTAGTCCAACAGGGGCGGGGCCTGGCGCGGGGCGGGGCCTGGCTCTGGCGGGAGGGCGTGGCTGGGGAGGAGGGGCGGAGTCTGTCCCGATCGGGGCGAGGCCTGGAGCTGCGGGGGAGGGCCTGGCGCGGCGGGCGGGGGCGGCCGCCGCTGTCCCCGCCCCCGGCCGGGGCCCGGGAGCCCGGGCAGCACCGAGACGCGGGCCCAGCGGCCGGCAGCGGGCGCGGCGCAGACAATGGGAGCGGCGCGGGCGACGGAGCCGCGGGCCCGGCGGGGACGGGAGGCCGCGCCATGAGCCCCGCCGCCCGGCGCCCCCTGCGCCGCGCGCGCGGCCGAGGCCAACGGCCTCCGCGAGCCCGGGCCCCGCCCTGCGGCCGGCGATGCGCTGCCAGGGCTGAGGATGATGGTAGATTGCCAGGTGAGTGCCCGCCTGCCCGCGCCGCCCGGCGGCCACGACCACCCGACCCCCCGGCTCCGGCGCCGCGTCCGCTTGCGCAGTCCTGCCCCGCCTGGTGTAACGGGGAAACTGAGGCCGGGAGAGCCGGGCCCCCCCCGGGACAGCGGTGGGCAGAGCGCCTAAGGGCAGGGCGGGCTCCGGCCGGGAGGGGTCTCTGAGATCGTGGGGACCCCCATCGGCGCCCACAGGCTCTCCACCGAGTTCACAGGTGGGAGGGTCGAGGGCGACTCGTGCGGGGCCCCAGGTGCCCGCCCACCCCCAGGCAGCCTGGCAAGGACAGATTCCGGGGTCCTGCCCCTCCGCTCTGGCACCTGGAAGCAGGACGTGCCCCCCTGGCCCCCTGGCCCGAGTCAGGGCGAGAGGTGGCGCGTCCCCGGGATCCCTAGCCGGGGTGGCGGGGCACCGGCCCGGAGGAGCCTGCGGGCTGCTTGCCCTCCAGGGAAACGCCCCCATCTGGGGCTCACGCACCGGCCACTGGTGTCCGCCTGGCCGGGGACCGCGGGAGGTGGCAGGCCCCGATGGCTGCCGGGGCCAGGGCCGAGGCAGCCGTGTGGGAGCTGTGGGGTCCTCGTTGGCCAGAGGGGCGCCCCTTGCCCTGGCGGGGCCGGGACGATCGGGGCTGGTGGCGCGCCCGCAGCCTCTGGCCCCTGCGCGGGGCCGCTGCCTGGACCCCCAAACAAAGGGGTGTGTTTGTTTCTGGCTCCTGCGCGGCTGCGCTGCTGGCGCTGGCCACCAGGGCGGGCGCCACCGGGCTCGCGTCCGCGTCTCCCAGCACCTGCTGCCGGAAGTGCGGGGGGGCTACCCGGGGTCCCCCAGCCCCAGCCCCGCCACATGCCCCTGCATCCTCGGACTCGCGGACCACAGAGATGCATTCTGTAGGCTCCGTGGCACTCACACTTGCGCTGAACCGGGTGGCCAAGGTGGGTGGGCAGGACCCGCCTGGCCTCCCCAGTCACGTGACCTAAGAGGAGGGGGCGAAAAGCCGGGGACCCTTCCAGGGAAAAGAGCAGAGCCGAGGGCGATGAGCAGGTGCTGTGGGCGGCCGGCCGGGGTGTCCAGGCCCCCAGGGTGACGGCGGCGCACCCTGGAAGATGGGAGGGACCGGTCCTGTGCAGTGTGGGGCACCCGGGAAGGTGGTCTGGAAGGAAAGGGCCATGCAGACCCCCTGTAGCCCCAGCCTGTGACTGGCACCTCCCCGGCCCCGTGGCCCAGTGGACTCTGGCCCCGCCACACCCCCAGGTGCCTGGTCAGCAGTTTGACACCCAAGGGCGTCTCTAGGCGAAAGATGCTGGAACAGCCCTGGAGGAGAGGGGGTGTGGACCTCAATTGACCCTCCCTATGGCAGGGGCCAAGCATGGACACCAACTCCCCCGTCCCTCTCGACCCAGTGCCTGTCCATGCTGACAGCTGGACACTCGGAGTATCTGCCCAGGGCCCCAGCGGGGGCCAGGCGGGCTCCTGAGGGTCTCCCCTCTCACGGCCTGGAGACGGGTGGGGGCTAATTCCAGCTAGGGAAGTTCACTGCGGCTCAGGGTCAGCTCTGGCTGCTGAGACGTGCCCACCGGCTGGGGCTCAACCCAACAGGGGTCCCTGTGGGGGCCAGCACCTCCCTTTGCCGGTGTCTGGGCCTCCCACGCACCACCCGATCTGGCGTCTGCCTGCTCTGTCTCCCCCCCCGACCCCCAAGACCACCCTCCTTCCAAAGCTGGCCCTGGGGGATGCGGTGTGACCTGCTGGTCACCCTGAGCAGACCCACATAGGTGCCGTGGCCTCCGTGGCACAGTCCCACAAGTGTGTGAGCAAAGTAGGGCCCAGGGCAATGTCCAGCGGCCACTTGGGTGAAGGCACGTGTGGGCACTGCGGCAGGTCAGGGGTATGCGGCGTCAGCTCCTGCTCTCTGGGTCTAAAGCTGGCCGTGCTGAGCTGGCCACCTAGCAGTGACCCTGTCCTTGGTGGTCACTCCCTGGGAGTGGGGACAGGGCCTCACGCAAGGACACCCAGGCTGGGACAGCAGAATTCCTACCCGGGAGTCCAGAGCCTTGTGCGGGCAGCCGGGCCTGGCAGGTCTAGCTCTGGAGCACCCGGTCACCAGCCACATGCCCAGGCTCAGGCTGCAGGCACATGGAAGGAGGGTGGGGACGCCCAGGCCGGCTGCGGGCAGCGGGTGCGCTGGGCAGGGCCGGGCAGGCTGGAGCGAGCCGGCGGTTAGGGGCACAGACAGGCCTTCCCTCCCCCTCCCTGCTAATCACAGCCTTTTGGAGGGTCCCGGCCCTGAATCTCAGTCTGGACCCGCAGGGCGGGGCCTTGCAGAGGGGTGGGCCCAGGACTCCGCCCAGCGGAGGTGAGGGCAGGAGGTGGAGAAAACACAGTCCCCCTAAAAGCCCCGCAGAAGGGAGGGTTCCCATGGCAACCTGACATGTTGCCTGGCAACCACAGGTCCCCCAAATATGAGCTTGCGGGAAGCGTAGCCGGGGGCTTTCCCCGCGGTCTGTGTGTGACCCTCGCGCCTCGCTTGCTCCGGGAGGGGCGCGTCCTTCCTGGAGCCCCCTGGCTCTGCCCTTCCCCGCTGCCCAGTGCTGCCCCTACAGAGTCGCCCTCCTGGGCACCTGGTGCCAGTTGGCCCTGGCCGAGAGCCAGAAGCCACAGGGCACCTGGGTGGGGCCTTTAGGTGCCAGTGGAGTGGGGCTGGGTGGGCACCTTGGGTGCCACCCCTGGGCCTCAGCCCGCAGCCAGGAGCCGTGGGGACGAGGGGGTGCCCGCGAGTGACGTCACTCCGTTGTCAGACCCACCTGAGTGCCCTGCTCGGGCACGACCCCCCACTGTGGGCGGCCCACAGCCACTGCCTTGATTGGACATAGGCGTCCGTCCCCACCGAGCTGTCCACACCGTGCTGTCCTGTCCGGCTCATTCCTGGGGGCTCCTGCCATCTTTGGGCAATGTCCCAGTGTCCACCCGGAAGGACACAGATGAGGGTGTCCAGCCAGCATGGGGGGGTGGGATACCAAAGTGCGCCTGGGGTTGCAGACTGACCCCCGAAGGCCTTGGGGACACTGACCAGCTAGTGTCCCTCCCATGGACCTCCACCCTCCTGCTCCCTGCCGGAGCCTGTGGGGGCGGGCTGGGTGGAGGGGCAGTGGGGATTCCACGGAGGCTGAGGTGGAGCCAGTAGAGCCCCTCCCCCACCCCCTTCCCAGCTTTGGGGCTGGGTCTCTGTGGGAGGGGTCGGGTCCTGCAGTGGTGGGCGGAGGTGCGTGAGGGGAGGGGCCGTGTGCAGGGTGGGGGCGCCTGGGGGGGGCGCCTGGGGGCGGGCCCGTGTGGAGGTGGGGGCGCCTGGGGGGGGGGTACTCTCCCTGCAGGCGTTCCCTGGGGCTCCGAGCCTGGTGCTCCCCCCTGGCGCTCCGTTGCTCCGCAGGGGATGAGGCTGCCGCTCCCAGAGCTGCTCCGTGCCCCCACGGTGCTGGAAGGGACGTAGGGGAGGGGTTCACGCACTGGGAGATGCCAAGGAAGGAGCAAAGTCCAGCTGGTGCTGGCAGAGAGGGCAGCGGACGCCGCTGCCCACCACCCCTGGGCGCCTCTGGGGCTTCCTTACGGGAGCAGAGCTGTGGGAACCAGGGCAGTGGGCACCGGCCCACCGCTTCCCGGGGCACGGCAGGGTCCAGCCAAGTCAGGAGGTGCCCCGTGAAAGGGCAGCCCCGCGGGCGGTGCAGGCGGGTGGCGGCACCGGGCACGCAGTGTCCCTGGCCCAGCAGCTGCTCTCCACAAAGGGCCTGTTTGTCCCGGCGCCCCTGGCCCCGGAGCCCCGGGGCTGGGCTCTGCTGGACACAGGAGCCTGACTGTGGCCTCAGCTGGACACAGGGGCCTGACTGGGGCGGGGCGGGCTCTTGGCCCAGGCGTCCCACACCTACCCCGGGAGCAGGACCCGGACCACCGGTTGGGCTCGGGAAGGAGGGGGCGGGCGAGGGCGACCCACCTGCCAAGTGTGTGCCCCGGCTCGGGAGCCCCGCCCCACCGCTAGCAAAGAGGATGCCTCCTCGCAAGCCCGAGTGCCCTGACCCCTGGCCTCACTGTCCCCTTCCCGTGGGTCCCTCACCCCTCCCACCTGCCTCCCCAGGGGAGCCTTCGGTGGTTTCTCTGAAGGCTGAGGCTGCCGGGGTCTGTCTGTCCTGGGGCGGTTCTGGAGCGGACCCGCCCGGCCTCCCTCACCTGCGGCCCGCACTCGCCCTCCCCTTCTAGGAGAGGGAAGAGTTTGACTGCCCAGGCTCCGGCGCCTGCCCCCTCTGTCTGCACCACAGGCTCCCGGGTGGGTTGGCGGCCCCTTCCCATGCCCCGTCCCCAGAAACCTGCTGCGGGAAGAAGCAGGGAAGTGCCCCAGCTGTAGCGAGGGCACTGCCCCGCCCGCCTGTGTGCCCGTGACGTGTCTGTGCGCCTAGGCGCTGTGTGTCTGTGGCATTGAGTGTACATGCGTGCGCACACATGCCCCTGTGCCACCACGGTAGTGATGGTGCGATACCTGTGTGTGCATATATGCCCACGCGTGTTTCTGCGTGTGTGTGTGCTACGTGCGTGTATGTCTCTGATCGTGCACATGTGCCTACCCATGTCTATGTGGCGTGGTCACCGGACACCCTGGCAGTCGGGACACTCATAGCCGAGCCCCCACCTGGGGACCCCTGTTCTTGCCTGGGCATCTCTGTGGGCATCTCTGTGTGCGGGGGCTTGGCCGGGCCTTCTCCCAGGAACCGAGCACGAGTGTCCGGGGCTAGAGTAAGGGTGGGCACCTTCCTGGCCCCAAGCGCCCTTGACGTGGTCTTGGCCAGACGGGGACTCTGAGGAGAGGCCCCAGGGGCCCTGGCTGCTCCGGGGGCTGCCTGGTGACCTGTGACCTCAGCCCTGGACCCCTGCATCTACTGGCTCCCCGGGCTTGCTCCCACCACACTTGGCTCTGGGCCCAGGAGGGGCGGCCTCTGCTCATGGCGCCCTGGCACCGCCAGACCCTGTGGGCACAGGGCCAGCAGGAGTGGCTGGACAGGACCAGCTTGTGGCTGGTGGACGGGCAGGCGGCCAGCGGGGAGCCCTGTGCGGAACAGTGTCTGCCGGAGAGCGCCCCGAGCTTCTGCAGCGAGCTGAGCCATCCTCTCCCGGCCCGGATCTCCCCAGCCTGGATGGGAAAAGGCCTCCCTCATTCCAGCTTCTGGGAGGCACCGCACGCCCCTGACCCCGCGGAACGTCACAGGACACCCGCAGTGAGAAAAGCCAGCGTCGCCCTGGCACAGTCGCCAGGCACCAAGCTCGGGGCCGTCGCGCTGCTGTGCCCGACTGAGCACACCTGTGGTGGGACTCTTGCTGCAGGAGGGGGCAGCGAAGCTGAGGGGCCAGGGGTCCAGAGCTGGTCCCCAGAGAGGACACACCACACGCCCCTGAGCCTGCCTGCGGGCTGCCCTTTGGCTCCCTGGTGCTGTGCAGCCTCAGGCACGTCATTTGCCCTCTCTGGGCCTTGGCTGGCTGCGCTTCAACAAGCTCCCGGCAGGCGCGTCTCACTTCCTCTTTCTGTTTCCCCTGGGCTGCGCTGGACTGGGCTGTGGGTGTCCAGAGGTTTCTGTTCCCGGGGGGGGGCCTTTGCCTGGGAAACCGGACAAGGGGCCGCTCCCTGGGGGGCTTCATCAGAGAAGGACGAAGGTTGGAGGTCGGAGGTCAGAGGTCCCGGGGCTGCCCCTCCCTCCAGGACTAGGGGTTATGGGTAGTGCCGTTAACTGCTGCCCTGAGCCTCGGTTCCCAGCAACCGGAGTGGGGGCGGCTGAGGTGTCCAGCACCCCCAGGCCGGGCGTCAGGAAAGCGGGGTGCGAGGTCCCAGCCTGTTTCCTGGGCAGGATGTCAGCGAGTAAACAGGCGCGGAGGAGTCACCCTCGCTCGGCTGAGTCACGGCCTAGCGACAGCCACGCCGCGGCTGTGTTTATAAACACGGCTGCCCCCCGAGCACCTGGCACCGCCCTCCGTGGGGCTCTGCCCCGTCTGGGCTCTGGTGTGGAGCTCGCTGGTGTGGGGGCAGGTCCTGGGTCCTGAATGTGGGGGTCACTGCGGGGGCACAGATCCATGCCCTGCCCAGGTGGGGATGTGGTATGGGTGCGTGGTGAGCCGGGCACCCTGGGGTCACCCATGGCACTGCTCAGGCTGGGCACAGCTGGTCCACCCTTCCCTGTGACCCAGGTCCTCGGCCGCTGCCCAGGGCAGCCCTGCCTGACTCTGAGATGGCTCAGCAGGCTGGAGTGTGGGCCGGGCCCTGGGTCCCGTGGAGACGCCCCCAGCCAGCACCGCACCCAGTGGCCCGCACAGCCAGGTCTGAGTACTGCTTGGGGGTCACACCCCCCCCCCCCCTAAGGGGACAGCCAGTGCCAGGGCCTGAGGCCAGCCTGACCAGCTCTGCAGGCTCGGGTGGGAGGGGGCACGTGCCCACCATCCTCTTCGCTCTTGCTTTCCCCATCCTGCTGGCCTCTGGGGGCACCTACCTGGCACAGCCAGACTGCCCAGAGCCCAACCAAGGCCAGTCGATGCCCCAGTTGGCAGGGGAGAAAAGTGAGGCCCGGGGCCTGGGGCTGCTGGGGCGCCCGCCCCGCCCCGTCTCCGCTGGGGTCCAAGGTCAGGGCGGCCTGGAAGGGGGCCTGGGGATGGGCCACAGCCAGGGACTCCACCTGGAACTCGCCCCCCTGTTCCTTCCCGGGTGACCCGAAGGGGGCCTGACCGAGCCCGGGGGCAGAGGTCCCAGAGAGCCAGTGGGGAAGCCCCCGGGCCCTCCGGGCGATGCGGAAGCCACAAGCCCACAGGAACTCAGGTTCCTACCCTTGGTGGAGTGCTGCCCGCCCTTCTGGGGCCCCGCACCCACAGAGGGGCCGGAAGAGGGTGTGTGATGCTCAGACTCGGGCTGGGGGCCGGGCTCGCCGTCCCCCACTGTCACCTGGGGACCCATGTGCCTGGTGGCCGGTTCCGGAGCCGCTGCCCAGCCAGGTCCCAGGAAGGTAAGGAGCAGCCTTCCTCAGCCCGTCTGGGCTCCGAACGCTGATGGGGTCTGTGGGTCTCAGCAGACGGCGAGCTGGTGGGTCCCCAGGTTCTGGGGTTCAGATGGATGTGTGGGAACCCCGTTACTTCCTGATGGAGTGGGGGGTGGTGGTGAGGGGACTTGAGGCCAGATAGTGTCTCTCTGATGCGCTTTAGGGGTACGCTGGGCCGCCATTTGTAAAGTGAGGGCGTTGGGGCGACCTGGGTCTGCGTGCAGGGAAGGTTCTGGAATGAAACCGTGGCTGGGAAGACGGGGGTGGCCCCTCCCACTGGCTGTGCCTGTCTGGTCCCAGAGTCCTGGCCCTGGTTGGGCGCGGGCCGAGTCAGGGGAGCGTGGGTCTAGGGTCCTGGGAGCGCAGGATGGCCCACATACGTGGCCCGGGATGAGCGGGAATTCCTGGGCTGCCTGTCAGAGCAGCAGGCATGCCAGCCACGCAGGTGACACCAGGCCTCGGCACTCGGCGCCCAGAGGGACACACGCACCCGGGCACACCTGCCGGGGCCTCCCGCGAGCCCGGCTGCTGCCCGTCATGGCCCGGGATGGCCGACCGCGGGTCCCCGGGGCCGCAAGGCCTGGCTTTCCCCTCACCTGCGTATCTGTGGTAGTGACCGCCCGGCGCTGGGCCGGTGCCCGCAGGCCTCCGCCGCTGCCGGCCCCGCCCCGGGTGAGTCCCTGGGAAAGTGGGTGTCTCTGCTGGGAGGCCGGGCCGGGCGGGTCAGGCGGGCTGTGGGGAGGGGCTCCCGGCAGCTCTGCTCCTCCTGTTGGAACTGGTCGAGGAGTTTGGCCGCCCCGGCTGCCCGCCCGTTCCCCTTTGGGGTGTGAGACGCCGGCGCAGGTGCCGACATGCCGCCTGGGCTTGGGTTTGGGCTTGGGGTGCTCCGTGCACACTCCCGGTGGTCAGCACTCACGGCTCCCGCCATGTGACTCTGCCCGGGCCTGAATCCAGGCAGGGCAGGGCAGGGTGCCGGCTCTTCCCGCCCGCCACCTGCTGCTTCTCCCTGTTTCCTCCCGGGCGGGCGCAGCTTGTGGGACGCCTTCAGCCGTGTCCCCGGCTCCCTCCGCGGTGGGGCCGCAGCCCAGAAGCAGGGACACCTGTCACACCCGGCAGGTCCGTCACGGCGGCTCCGGGGGTCTCCCCTGCCATCCCGAGGGTCATGCAGGGTGGAGGCCGCACAGTGGGGGCCCTGCTGGGCTGCCCGGGTCCGATGTGAGTCGCCCTCTCCTGCCTTCCTGTCCCGGCACAGAAGCTGGAGCACACTGGTGGCCAAGCCTCCAGCCCAGCTTCCTGAGACGACAGTGTC
Source organism: Cryptotis parvus (assembly GCA_021461705.1). Lineage (NCBI taxonomy): Eukaryota > Metazoa > Chordata > Mammalia > Eulipotyphla > Soricidae > Cryptotis > Cryptotis parvus. The sequence goes on along the minus strand of JAJIBD010005587.1, from coordinate 34,272 downwards.
CGACACGTCCCTCCTGCCCCCTGCTCTGCTGCAGCCCAGGAGGGACGGGGCCTGGGGGCCATGGCCAGTCCAGGCACTCACTTGCCGTGGTGTGCGCACGGCACACAGAGGCTGCCCTGGATGCAGTGGCCAGGCTCCCCAGGCTAGAAGTGCAGACCGCAACGATGATGGATGGACAGGACGGGTAGATGGGCAGACAGATGGAGGGCCAGGGCCTCGCCACAGCCAGGGTCGGTGCGTGTACAGGCCGCCACGTTAGGGCTGAGCTGGGGTCCCAGCCAGGCGTTGGGTGCCAAGGGGGTGTCTTGGCTGTTCCTCCTGGCAGGGCTGAGAGAGGGAGGGACCTGTGGTCCCCTGGGCAGTACCCTGGGCCTCACGCTGAGGGGCTGTGCTGGAGGAGCCCCCCAGAGGCTCCCCCTGCACGAACTCTGCTTCCTGGGCTCTGGCTCAAGTCTGCCGTGTCCAGCTCAGCTTCTGTGAACGGCCTGTGTTGGGTGGGGGAGCCTGGGCTGGAGGGGGCAGTGGCCACGTGTGAGGCCGGGAGTGACAGGGGTTGGCTGGGGGGCAGAGGGCAGGGGTGTGTGTGTGTGTGTCTGTGTCTGTGTGTGGTGTGTGTCTATGTCTGTGTGTGTATGTGGGGTGTGTGTGTCTGTGTGTGGTGTGTGTGTGTCTATGTCTCTGTGTGTATGTGGGGTGGGTGTGGTGTGTGTGTGTCTGTGTATGTGGGGTGTGTGTGTCTGTGTGTGGTGTGTGTGTCTATGTCTGTGTGTGTATGTGGTGTGTGGTGTGTGTGTGTCTATGTGTGTATGTGGGGTGTGTGTGTCTGTGTGTGTGTGTGTGTGTCTATGTCTCTGTGTGTATGTGGGGTGTGTGTGTGTGTCTGTGTATGTGGTGTGTGTGTCTGTGTGTGGTGTGTGTGTGTCTATGTCTGTGTGTTATGTGGGGTGTGTGTGTGGTGTGTGTGTGTCTATGTCTGTGTGTGTGTGTGGTTGTGTGTGTGGGTGTGTGTGTCTGTGTGTGTATGGGGTGTGGGGTGTGTGTGGGGTGTGTGTGTGTGTGTGTGTGTGTGTGTGTGTGCGTGCCTTGCCCGCAGCCAACCTGGATTCAACCCCAGGATCCCATATTGTCCCCCAAGGACCTCCAGGAGTAATTTCTGAGTGCAGAGGCAGAAGTAACCCCTGAACGTCGCCGGGTGGGGACCCCCAGAAAAACAAGAGCCAAAAATTGTTGCCCGTGTGTACCCCAGCCAGCCCCTTTATCGCCCAGGTTCGATGGCTCGGACATTTTTTCACCATGGTGGCCCTTCTCCCCACACCCCAGCGTTTCTGCTCGGGGCCTGGCGGCCGGCACCGGGGCAGTGTCCTCCGCATTTGCCCACCTCGGACCCCCTGGCTCTCCCCAGGCCGCTGGGCTTGCGGGTGGCTGGGCGCTGCGACCGCCGTTGGGCAGAACCTTCCCCTTGATGCTGGCTCTGCCCTGGACCGGGACTGACCCCGCTTGGGGCTCCCCAGGACTCTGGTGTGCTGGGGACAGTGTCGAGAGCAGCCGGCCTGGCTGTGAGCATGGCAGGGGGGCCGCCGTGAAGGGTCAGAGTGACGAGCGGCAGAGGGAGAGTCTCAGCGCCACGCCTCCTGCGGGGTCAGGGCTGCACGCGTGTCGTTGATATGCGTCCCGTGGGTACATGCATTCCTGCATACGTGTGCCTTCCTTGCCTTGCTGTATGTGCACACGTGTCTGCCTATACACGCACATCTGTGCACGTGTGTGAGCAGAGGCAGGTTACAGGGGGCTTCTGGGGGAGAACAAGGCCGAGGGGGGCTTTTGTGCTGTCAGGACAGACCCCAACCAAGAGGGCAGATGGGAGGACAAACAGCTGCCTTCCCTCAGGGCAGCAGCTGGAGGAGAGGGCGGGGTCAGCAGACGCCACAGGTGAGCGGCTGCTGGGGGGTCACAGAGGGCCGCAGGTGAGCGGCTGCTGGGGGGTCACAGACGGCCCCCCAGGTGAGCAGCTGCTGGGGCGCGACCCCCAGCCCTTTGCAGTTTCGCTGCTCCCCCTACCCAGCCCCTCCCAAGCCAGAGAGTGATGACCTTGGGCTCCTCCCTCTGCCCTGAGTCACTTGGCCTCTGGGCCTGCTTCCAAGCAATAAATGGGCCTGGCGGGCTGCCCAGGCCCCTCCTGGGACAGAGATAACGGGGGAGGGGGAGCCCTCCAGGCCAGGGCAGTGTCCAGGCCGCTCCCACGTCTGTCTTGGAGCTGCGCCCCTACCCACCTGGCCCAGAAGCTTCCGGAAACAGGCTCCTTGGGTCTCCACCTAAGCCTAATCTACCCATCTTTGGATCCAAACAAACAAACAAACCACTCCAGCATTTATGACATTTGCATGGCCATAAAAAATATTTTAGAAACATCAGAAAATTCCAAGGGAAAGAGGAAAATACCTTCGCACTGTCCCCAAAGAACCAGCGGCCTGCTGAGCAGGTGCCTGCGGCCGTCTTGCATTGGGTGTTCTTACCCCGCCCACCGGTGGCCCTGGGCAGGGCTGAGAGGTCTGGCTGGGTGACATGATAGAGGCGCCACGGAAACCTCCGGTCACATTGGGGGCTTCCTTGGGGCTTCACCAAAGCCAGAGCTGGCGGGGTCAGAGGGCACAGGCTTTGGAGGCCTAAGTATTTTCCCACAATCCTGTTTGTTTGTTTTGGTTTTTGGGTCACACCCAGCGATGCTCAGGGTTCCTCCCGGCTCTGCACTCAGGAATTACTCCTGGTGGTGCTGGGGATCTATGGGATGCCGGGATGGAGCCTGGGTCGGCTGCGCTCGCGGCAAATGCCCTCCCCTGCTGTGCTGTCGCTCTGCCCCCCCACCAGCATGTCCATGGGTGCGCTGGCTGCAGCCCCAATGTCCATGGCTCTCTCAGGTGACAGGACATGCTGTCCAGCTCTGCCCTCCCATTCTGGGAATGACCTGTGGGGAGACAGTGGCTTGGCCAGGCAGGAGATGATCCCGGCCCTGCTGCCCACCCCCCAAGAGAGTGTCCAAGGCTCCGACTCCTTCCAGCACCCACCTCTACCACCCAGACCCTCTGAAGCCCTGACGGTGCCTGTGGTCCCCCACTTTCCTCCCACTGTTCTTTCTTTCACCGACCCTGGGTGACCCTAAGGCAGAAAACGCCCACAAAGGGCCCCCCAGCAAATGCAGCCTCCACACTCTGCACCTAAGATTTGCAGGTGTCCCGCCAACAGGAGACCTGGGGCGCAGGAGCAGGGACAGCGGGCAGGAGCCAGCTCGCCTGGGGTGCAGCGCTAGGGAGGGGCTTTACGGGAATTCCGGGGTGGCTGTAGGAACCGCGGTCACACACAGCAGATCCTGCGCCGCGCGCTGGCCCCACCCTGCGCGGACGCGTTAAGTGACAGCTGTGCGCGCTCAGCCAGGCCCCGCCCCCGCGGGCCCCGCCCAGCTCGTGTTCCGCGCCGGGCCCCGCCCCCCGCAGGCCCCGCCCAGCTCGTGTTCCGCGCCGGGCCCCGCCCCCCCGCAGGCCCCGCCCCCGCAGGCCCCGCCCCGGCCCCACCCCCCGGCCCGCGCGACTCGGCGGGGCCGGGCCGCGGGCGCAGAGCGTCGGCCGCCGCCCGCGCCGCCCCGGCTCCCGCGGCCCGGCCGGCCGCCCGCACCGCCGCGAGCGCCCATGGTGCAGCGCATGTGGGCCGAGGCGGCCGGGCCTGCGGGCGGCCCTGAGCCGCTGTTTCCGGGCTCGAGGCGGAGCCGCAGCGTGTGGGACGCCGTGCGCCTGGAGGTGGGCGTCCCCGACCGCTGCCCGGTGGTGCTGCACAGCTTCACGCCCCTCGACCCCGACCTGCCGCGCCCGGAGGTGGGTGAGCCCGCGGGGGCGGCGTGTGGGCCTCGCCCTCGGGGGGGCAGGTGGACGGCCCTGCAGTGAGTCACCTGCGCGCGCGCCCGGAGCGCAGGACGGGGCCGGCCCCGGGGTCTCCGCGGGGCGAGCGGGGTGCAGCCCCTCCGCCCGGGTCCCCTGGGCCCGCCCGTCTCGTCGGCTCCCGGCAGCTGTCAGCCGGGGTCCGCGGCCGTGTGCCCTCGCCCAGGAGTAAGGGGGCTTTGGCCCCGACCGGCCGCGGGTCCAGAGCCCGGAGGCCCCGAGTGGGCGGGGAGAGCCCGGCCCGCTCGCATCTGCGCTGCGGGGTTCTGGCAGCCGCGGGGCTTTGTGTGCCGGAGGCCCGGCCGGCCCGGCAGCGCCGGCTCGCCCTCTCCCACCTGCGTCCCCGGGGCTGGGACAGGCCCACCCGGTCTCGGCCCCCCCAGTCCCCGGCCCCGTCCGGCGGTGGCGCGCAGGGAAAGCAGGGTCCCTGGCCGAGCGGAGAGGAGCAGCCGCCGGAAACCAGCACAATGACCATTTGGCAGGGCAGGAGGGGGCGGGGAAGCCCTTCCCTCCCGCCAGCACCGGCCCCTGCCTGGTTGGTTTCCTGGCGGATTCGCCCGCTCAGGGTCCCTGTCGCTTTGGAAAGCCCCGAAAGTTTCCTCTCGGCCCCGCGGCCCCCAGACCCCACCCACGTGGCCTCATGTCCTTGCACATCTGGATGGAGGTCCGGTGGGGTGCTGAGTCAGCGGGAGGGAGCACTCCGGCCGCAGCTGGGCCGAGGCCGCACCTGCCCGGCACACCTGTCCTGCAGCCCATTGAAGAGGTGAAACAACCAGTTCATTCGCTGCTCTGGGGCCGGTGTGCAGCAGGGCCCGGGTGGGAGGGCCAGAAGGCTGGGCCCTGGGAGGGTGCCTGCCTGGGAGCGGCCCGCCGCCCGGCCCTGCCGCTGCTCCTCCTGGAGTCAGTTCTGGGGGGCTCAGGAGCTGGGCCCGTCCCCCTTTCCTCCTTCCCCCTGCCGGCCGCTGGACTGTTGGGGTGCAGACACAGGTGGTGAGGGCCGGGCTGACCTGAGCCTCGCGCGCACTGAGGGCTGGGAAATGTCCCGGGGAGGCAAGCGAGTCAGACCCCTCCCCCAGGCCCCAGCCTCTCTGCCTGGTGCAGACCCCCACCCGAGCCCTGGGGGCTGCCGGGGCGACCCCACACACAGCAAGAACGGCTCTGAGGTCAGTCCTTGTCTGCCCTAGCCGGGGCCTCTCCTGGGATTCCTGGTCAGGCCACAGGGTTGCCTTGGTGACTGCCTCTATTCCCCAGGGAACGCCAGAGACGTGCCCACGCCACACTGGACACCCAGAGGGCCCAGCTGACCCATGGCCGCATCAGAGGCTGGGCCTAGTGCTGGAGGGGTTGGGGGCAGAGGCCCGTGTCCCAGCCTCAGCACTGCTGGGTATGGCCCAGTGGCCTCCCCAGCAAAAAAGTAGAAAAGAAAGAGGGGCCGGAACGATAGTGTGGCGTGGAAGACGTTGGCCTTGCACGCGCCCACCCAGGTTCCATTTCCGGCATCCCATAGGGGCCCCCAAGCACCACCAGGAATAATTCCTGAGTGCAGAGCCAGGAGCAACCCTGAGCACGCCCAGTGGGACCCGAATAGCCAAAACAATGAGAGAAGAGTGAAAAGAGTGCTCAGCTCTGGGGAGCACAGTGTCCACTCCTCCAGTGCAGTGTCCACTGCGGGGCCCTTCCCTGTGTCCGAGCCCTGCTCCCGTCCGGTGACCTGGGGTGACCCTCCTCCATCTGGTGAGGAGCGGGTGGGGCCTGGCTCTGAGCCAGGTGGGCCGGGGAGTCCAGCCTACCACCCAGATGGCCCCTGGTCTCGTCCTTGCTGACCATGTCAGCCCCGCTGGCCAGTGCTGGACACCTCCTGAGGTGAGGTGAGGTATCGGCTGTCGCGTGCCGGCCGGAAGTGCGGAGCCTGTGGCCGGGCTGTGAGCTGCCCTCCTGAGGGGTGACCACACTGTCCCCATGCGGGCGTGGGCCGCCTCCCACCCGGACCCCTCTGCCTCCTCTGGGCTCGCCCAGGCTGCCCCCAAACTCCAGCTTCTGGCTACTGGCGCCACAGGCCGCCCCTGGGCCGCAGCTAGTGGGGTCTGGCACTGTGCCTCCCCAGGAAGGTGGAGGGTCTCAGCCCGGTCGCCAGGTGAGCCAGGGTCAGGCAGGCTGCAGACCCCGGAGCACCCACCCCCAGCTGTGGGTGGCCGTGCCGATGCCCAGGTCACGGACCCAGCCACTGCTCTGCCCTAGACGCTGCCGCTGGGGCCGGCCTGGGGTCCCGCAGTCAGGCTGAGTGCTGGGGGCTCTGACCTGGGCTACCGGCTCGGCCTGCGGGTGCCGCTCACCAGCCTCCGTCCATGGCCCGAGGCCCTGGAGCACGGAGGGAGGGGCAGGGGCTGTTCACGAGCCCCCTCGCCTTCCTGTGGGCTCCTGCGACCCGCTGCTGTCCTGAGGGAGCTGGCCTGGGCCCTGGGCGGGGGTCCCGGCACCCACTGGGGGTCCTGGTAGAGAGGAAACATCCGTACCCTCGTGAGCCAGGAGGGGGTGGCCGTGGTGGGGGTCCGGCCCAGGACTGTCCCCTCACAGCCCACAGACGAGTCAGGGCCCCCGCACCGCATTCTTCCCCCGGAGCCAGGCCCACACCCTGCCCTGAAGGGCCCCCCGGGCTGGGTGGGCTCCTCCACCCCACCTCCGCCTGGGGCTCAGTCGGCCTGTCCCAGGGCGGGCTGGGTCCCACTGAACCCCTGCGGGAAGCAGCTGGAGACAGGCTGAGCCCACATCTGCCCCCTTGGAGCCCGGCTCGCCTCCTGCCCTCCCCCGCCCCCCACCGCCTGCCTGGCAGAAGGGGCCCCTTGGGGGGTGGGGGGCAGGGCTGGGATCACATGACGGCCAGGCGGGCTGGCCAGCTGCTGGCTGCCGGTGAGGCCTGCTCGTGCTCATGCTCTCGCTCTCTGTCGCTCTCCTCTCTCTCTCTCTCTCTCTCTCTCCTCTCTCTCTCTCTCTCTCTCTCTCGGGGCACGTCAGCTTAAGGGGAGGGCCCGTGGGCGTGTGGGTGCTGAGCCCCCTCACCCAGCCCTTCCCTTGGGTTAACCTGTCCCCGGGTGTTGGCTCGAGCACCACTGACAGGTCAGGGTGGGCTTTGGGGGGGTCCAGTCCCGGGCCTCCAGCTGGTGGATCCTGCTTGAAACCCCTGAGCCACTGGGGTTGATGCGGACGTTCACCCCCGGGTCTGGCTCCCCGCTGGGCAGCCACGGCTGTGATGCCCTGAGGACTGACCGTGGCCACCTCCGGACCTGGGACACTGACCACATGGGGGCTGACGTCGCCCCGACGTGGCTGTGGCCGGCTAGGGGAGGAGTCGCCTCTCGGGGGCTGTGCACCCAGTGCGGGTCTGGAGCCTGGCTGCGCCCCGCCCCCCGATTTCCGAGAACGCTGCTGGCCACTGCTCAGGCACCCGGGGTCAGCGCAGGGATTTCCGCGGCTCTCCAGCTGGGGGAAGCCGGGGTGGGGGCAGAGGAAGTCCCTTCCAGAGAGCGGTCAGGCCCGCGTCCTTGTCCTGGGCTGTACTTTGCCCAGAGCGGTCAGGCCTGCGTCCTTGTCCTGGGCTGTACTTTGCCCAGAGCGGTTAGGCCTGCGTCCTTGTCCTGGGCTGTACTTTGCCCAGAGCGGTCAGGCCTGCGTCCTTGTCCTGGGCTGTACTTTTGCCCAGAGCGGTCAGGCCTGCGTCCTTGTCCTGGGCTGTACTTTGCCCTGGTCCTTCTCCGAGCCCCTGCTGCCAGCGCCCAAGGTCCAGGATGCTTGCACTGGCCCCGCCGGTGGCTCTGTCCCAACGTGTCACCCCCAGCCCTACCCGGACCCTCGGGTCACCTGTGTCTTCACTGTGAACCCTGCGGCCAGCTGGAGGGTGCCTAGCCCGGACTGATGGGGTGGACGGCCCGCGCCCCTGACTCCGGCTGTGGCACGGGGAGGCTGTGTGTGACCCAGAAGATGAGGCCCTTGCATTGATGGAGCTGACTCGGGGCTCCCATGGGTGTGGTGGGCACAGCTGGCTGTGTGCCCGGCGGGGACCCCATTGTGCCAGGTGATAGCACAGTGGGGGGGCACTTGCCTTGCACGTGGTGGACCCAGGTTTGATCCGTGGCACCCCTGAGGGTCCCTTGAGCCTGCCAGGAGTGAGCCCTGGCCATCACCGGTGCTGGCCCCTGTTGTCACCTGACCCGACCGGCCGCGCTCTGACCCTGGCCTGCCCCTGTCTCGGCAGAGTCCGCAGGAGATCAGCGAGGAGCTGGTGAACGGCGTCATCTACTCCATCTCCCTCCGCAGGGGCCAGCGCTGGCTGGGGGTGAGTGTGGCGGGCAGGGAGGCCCCACGGCCGGGCCGGCCCTCAGGTCTTCCCTTCCCAAGGACGCTGCAGCCCCCTCCCGACTCAAGCCCCCACCCCAGCTGCGGCCGCTCTTCCCATAACTGTACAGCTAGGGTTCTGCGGGGTACGTGAGGTCGCATGTTTGTCAGGGGACTGTTCTGACCCCGGGGGTGGCCGTCTCGGCCCAGTCTCTGGTGTCTCTGGTAGCCCCACATGTCAGAGAAGGGCTCGGCTTAGACGGAACGTGCCAGAAGGCAGGCGCTGACCGCGGCTGTTTGCTGCTGTGGACGCTGTGCTGTGCCCACTCGCAGCCCTGGCCCCGCCTCCTGCCCATTCTAGCCCCCCACCCCTTCTACAACGGGCTGTTCTTTTTTTTTTTTTTTTTTTTTTGCTTTTTTGGGTCACACCCGGCAATGCTCAGGGGTTACTCCTGGCTCTGCACTCAGGAATGACTCCTGGCGGTGCTCGGGGGGACCATATGGGATGCCGGGATCGAACCTGGGCCTGCATGGGCCGGCTGCATGCAAGGCAAACGCCCTACCCGCTGGGCTATCGCTCCGGCCCCTGGGCTGTTCTGTGGGCTCAGGGCGGAGTCCCTTGTTCCGGGGCTGTGGCTGACTCGCGCCCCCCGCAGTGTGAGAATGAGCCGGCGCTCAGCCTGCTGGAAACGTGCAAGGTGCGCACGGTGAAGGCGGGCACGCTGGAGAAGCTGGTGGAGCACCTGGTGCCCGCCTTCCAGGGCAGCGACCTCTCCTACGTCACCATCTTCCTCTGCACCTACCGCACCTTCACCACCACCCAGCGCGTCCTGGACCTGCTCTTTAAAAGGTGGGTCCTGGGGCGGGAAGGGGCCGGGGCTGCAGCTCTGCCATAGGTGGAGCTGGGGGAGGGGGGTCTGGTCCCTCCTGTGCTGTCCCAGCGTGGCCAGACCAGGAGTCCCCTGAGGGCCAGGAAAGAGCAGGCGGCAGCCCCGCCCCTGCGCAGGTCCCGCACCTGTGACACGCTCCCGGGCCCCCTAGGTATGGATGTATCCTGCCCTTCTCCGGCCGCGATGGAGGGCCCCAGGACCAGCTCAAGAAGTGAGTGGCACCAGCCTGGCGGGAGGGGCCCCAGCCAGGAGAGGGGGTCCCGTGCCCGTGCTCAGGCCTGCCTGCCCCCTCGCACCCCCAGTACCATCTCCTCCATCCTGGGGACCTGGCTGGACCAGTACTCGGAGGACTTCTTCCAGCCTCCCGACTTCCCGTGCCTCAAGCAGCTGGTGGCCTACGTCCAGCTCAACATGCCAGGCTCGGACCTGGGCGCCGCGCCCACCTCCTCCTGGCCCAGCTGGAACACGCAGAACTCACGGAGGCTGAGCCCGGGGTGAGCGCCGCGGGCCGCTGGAGGCTCTGGAGGCTTCCTGACCGCACGGGCGGCCTGCAGCTGTGGTGTTCTTGTCTTCCAGAACTCCGGCTGGCTCCAGCGCCCAGGCCTGTCCCAGAGCTTGAGGCCGCCCAGAGGCCAGCTCCAGTACCCAGTCCGGCTCCGAGCTGGAGCCAGAGCTGAGACCACCTCGGCGCCTAGCCCCAAACTTCGAGTTCCCCAAGGCACCAGCCCGGCGCCCAGCCCCACTCCGGACCTCGAGGAAGCTCTGGTGCCGGCTCCGGCGCCCAGCCCCGCCCCAGAGCTCGAGGAGGCTCCGCTGGCCCTGGGAGCCGAGCCGGCACCAGCTTCAGAGCTGGAGGCCGCGATGTTGCAGACCCGAGAGCTGGAGGCACCTCGCCACCTGAGCCCACGTGGCCTCTGCACACGGCCGCCGAGAACGGGCTGCCGGAGATGCCGCACATCCTGGCCTTCCCCGCCGACCTGGTGGCTGAGCAGTTCACGCTGATGGACGCGGTGAGTGTCCTGAGTGGCTGCACGGGCATGCCCGCCTTCACCGCCGCTGCCCGGACCTGCTGCCATCCCAGAGCCCTGGGCTCCTGTCCTCACTGGGAGGTGCCCACGCAGCGTGTGCAGCTGAGCGGCTGAGTGACTGGCCAGAGGTGAAGGCGGCTCCACCGCCCACCCGAGCTGTGTGGCAGGTGACCCGGCCACCCCGTCAGACGGTCCCACAGTGCCGGTGGAGGATCTGAGCCCTGGCAGGCCACGGGCAAGCCCCCTCTGTAGTGACCCTGGCGCCTGAGCTGGCCCCTTCTCTGCATGGCCCCAGCCCCCGTGCTGCTTCCTCCTTGCCTGTCCGCAGCCTAAACTGGGGGCTCCCTGTGGGTTCCAGCCTGGTGGCCGTGCCTGGGCAGTGGGGCCCTCTGACCACAGCCTCCGCAGGAGCTGTTCAAGAAGGTGGTCCCGTACCACTGCCTGGGCTCCATCTGGTCCCAGCGGGACAAGAAGGGGAAGGAGCACCTGGCCCCCACCGTCCGCGCCACCGTGGCCCAGTTCAACAGCGTGGCCAACTGCGTCATCACCACCTGCCTGGGGGCCGCGGCGTGTCGGCGCGGGAGCGCGCGCCGTGCTGGAACACTGGATCGAGGTGGCCGGGTATGGCCGGGAGCCCAGCGGGACAGCTCCGGCAGCCTGTTCCCCAAGTTTGCCGCTGGCGGGGTCTCCCCACTCACCCCACCCTCCCCACCCTCCCCAGGAGTGCCGCGTCCTCAAGAACTTCTCGTCCCTCCGCCATCCTGTCTGCCCTGCAGAGCAACCCCGTCCACCGCCTGAGGGAAGACGTGGGAGGAAGTTCCCGGTGAGCCGCCGCGGCAGGGCCATCCCTGGCCTGTGTCACTGGGCGGCTGCAGCTGTTCCACTCGGCCGGCGCTGTCCACAGAACAAGCTCGCACCGCCCGGGCACCCTCTGGGCCTTGTGGAGCCTGTTTGGCAGCCGCCCACCGCCCTGACCTGCAGCCCCCTTCCTCCACAGGGACAGCCTGCGAGTGTTCCAGAAGCTGTCGGAGATCTTCTCGGATGAGAACAACTACTCCCTGAGCAGAGAGCTGCTTGTCAAGGTGGGTGCGGGATCCCGGGGAGCTCGGCCCTGCCTTTTGTCCACTCCCCAGACCCCGGGGGCAGCTACACATGAGCCCCTGGCGGCCCCATGGGCTGTTGGGTGCCAGTGGTGCCTTCCAGGTGTTGCCTTAAGACTAAGGGCAGGGGTCCGGAGCGATAGCCTAGCGGGTAGGGCGTTTGCCCATGCCGGTCCGGGTTCGATCCCTGGCATCCCATATGGTCCCCTGAGCACCGCCAGGAGTGATTCCTGAGTGCAGAGTCAGGAGAAACCCCTGAGCATTGCGGGGTGTGACCCAAAAGAGAAAAAAAAAATAAGGGCAGGGCGGCCGGAGCAACAGCACAGCGGGAAGGGCGTTTGCCTGGCATGGGGCTGGCCCGGTTCGATCCCCGGCATCCCATCTAGTCCCCCAAGCACTGCCAGGAGTCATTCCTGAGCGCAGAGCCAGGAGTAACCCCTGAGCACTGCCGGGTGTGACCCAAAAAGAAAAATTCTGAGCCTCCCCCCCGTTGGTCACCCTCCACCCTGTCAGGAGGGCACCTCCAAGTTCGCCACCCTGGAGATGAACCCCAAGAGAGCTCAGAGGCGCCCGAAGGAGCCTGTGAGTGTGGGGCATGATTTGGGAGGGTGCCAGTGTGCCCCTGGGGGGGCCGGTGGGAGAGGAGGGGCCGGGGGGCAGCTCAGGGTCCCGGCTGTACTGGGCAGAGGTGCTTTGGGGGACCCTGGCCTGCTTACCTGCCACTCGTGACCTCACAGGGCACCATCCAGGGCACGGTCCCCTACCTGGGCACCTTCCTCACGGACCTGGTGATGCTGGACACGGCCATGAAGGATTATCTGTATGTACGTGAGTGGGGGGCTCCTTACCAGCTCTGCAACTGCACGCCTGGGCCACGCTGGCACACCCGCCCTGTCCCCTGAGGGGAGACGGGCCCCATGATGTCATCTGCCTCCCCCTACTGGGCGCTGGGGCTGGAAGGAGGTGGTGGGACGGCCCTGCCCCTGGTGCCTGCTCTGGGCAGTGCAGCTACGGCGCTGTGGCCTCTGACGACGTCTCCTTCCAGGGCCGACTGATCAACTTTGAGAAGCGGCGGAAGGTGAGTGGCTGCGGCCGTGCAGGGAGGACAGGCCGGGGGCTGCGTCAGGATGGGGGCCCCTTCCGGGGGTGCTGGAGCCGGGTGGGTGGCGGAAGACCCCCGAGACCCCAGCCCTGGCGCCTCTCTGCAGGAGTTCGAGGTGCTGGCTCAGATCAAGCTGCTGCAGTCGGCCTGCAGCAACTACAGCATCGAGCCGGAGGAGGCCTTCGGGGCCTGGTTCCGGGCCGTGCAGCGGCTCAGCTGAGGCGGAGAGGTGAGGGCGGGCTCCGGGCGCCTGGCCGGCCGCAGGGCGGGGCTCAGGTGGGCGGCCCTGGTGGGCCGTGGCTCATGACCGCCCTCCGCCCCCAGCTACAACCTCTCCTGTGAGTTGGAGCCCCCGTCCGAGCTGGCCAGCGGCACACTCAAGGTGAAGAAGAGCACGGCCATTGTCAAGCGCTGGAGCGAGTGAGTACGGGCTGGGTGGGCGGCGGGGGGGCTGGCGCAGGGCACGGGGCACCCGGTCATCTGGCCGCTCCCTCAGCCGCCAGGCCCCCAGCTCTGAGCCAAGCGCGGGTGGCAGCTCCCACTGGAAGTCGTGTGACCAGCTGCGGTGCGGGCCGTACCTGGGCAGCGGGGACCTGGCCGACGTGCTGAGCGTGCACTCGGCCGGCTCGTCGAGCTCTGACGTGGAGGAGATCAACCTGAGCTTCGTGCCCGAGTCCCCGGACGCGCAGGAAGAAGAAGGTGCTTCCGGCCGGAGCAGCATGCGGGGGGGAGGGGTTTGCGTTTGCTCCCGGCATCCCACGGGGCCCCTGAGCGCCGCCGGTGTGGCTGCTGCCCGCTGACACTGACGCTGCCGTCCCCGCAGTTCTGGGAGGCGGCTTCACAGTCGTCCCCGAGGGCGTCCGGCATCAGCTCGGCCTCGAGCAGTGCCTCGTCGTCCTCGGCCTCCACCACGCCCGTGGCCTCCGTGCGCTGCCACAAGCGGTCCATGTCGGGGGTCTGTGGCTCTGCCTCCTCGCTGCCGCTCTACAACCAGCAGGTGGGCGACCACTGTATCGTCCGCGTCAGCCTGGAGGTGGACAACGGCAGCTTGTACAAGAGCCTTCTGGTGAGCGGCAGCGGCGGCAGGGGCACACGGGCACGCGGAGCCATTGCTCGGCGGCAGGGGCACACAGGCACGCGGAGCCATTGCTCGGCGGCAGGGGGCACGCCGGGCACACGGAGCCATTGCTCGCGGCAGGGGCACGCGGGCACACGGAGCCATTGCTTCGGAGACAGGCTGGCCCTGTGGGTGGGGTGTGCAGGGTCAGCTGGGTGAGAAACGGGGTCCGGATCCTGGAACTGGGGAAGGACCCCCGGGGATAGGCGGGCACTGCGTGCTGGTGAGTGTCGTGGAGCCTGTGCCAGTGCTGTCCTGCGCCACTCTGGGCAGGGCCCTGCCCTGTCCGCCCCCTGCGTCCTCCTCACGCCTGCCCTGTGTGGAGTCTGGCAGCCCCGAGCTGCTGCACTGGTCCCTGAGTGATCATGTATGATCACGTATGACCCGCTCTGGTACCTGAGGTGGCAGCAGGCCCTGTTGGCCCGCTGCAGCTTTGGGCTCTGGGGCAGCCCCGGGGCCTCCAGCCAGCTCCTCCGCGTCCTCCCAGGGCCGGGCACCTGCAGATGCCCCATTCGGGACCAAGTCACGGCACAGCCCCAGCCCAAGGCTCTGAGTCTCCAGATTTCCCGTTGGTGCACTCGGGGTGACTCTGGCCCCTTCCTGAGGGCTCGTCTGTCCCCACCCACAGGTGACCAGCCAGGACAAGGCTCCGGCGGTCATCCGCAAGGGCCATGGACAAGCACAACCTGGGCGACGAGGAGCCCGATGATTACGAGCTGGTGCAGGTCATTTCAGAGGACAGAAGTAAGTGGGGCTGCCGGACCCCGGGACCGTGAGGGGTAAGGCGGGCGCCCGCTGGGGGCCGAGCCTAGGGGTCCAGCCTGGAAAACGCCCTTCAGAGCTGGGGGCAGCTGTGTCCACACCTGGACAAGCCCAGCCACCGCGGCAGGATTGGGGACACAACACAAAACTAGCAGCTGGACAGAGACGAGCTGTTCTGGGTGCTGCGGCCGGACAGGGCAGAGACAGCGGCTGGGACTCGGGCAGGGGCCCTCGGCTCTGGTTTCCACCATGAGGAAGCTAACGGGTCCCAGGGCTGTGAGGTTGACGTCGGGGTGGGACCCTCCACACGGGCTCCCTGAAACCACCTGCAGGCCCCTTCCCCTCCCACTTCCCTCTGGGTGGACCCGCTACAGGGCCTCCACCAGGCAGAAACAGCCTCTAGAAGCTCCGTCCTAAAACCTCCTCCGTGAAGGGGTCAGGCCAGGGGATCCCCGTCTTAAGAGCAGGGAGCTGAGGCCCCCAGAGCGGCCACGGGGCAGGAGCCCGACCCCTGTGAGTATGGGCACAGGGCGGGCCCAGGCCTGGGGGCCGCCTGCGGTAATGGGGCGGGAGGTCAGCAGTGCCCAGACCCGCTTGGCTCTCAGGCCTGTCCTCCGGGTGGGGGTCACTAGCCCCCGCTGACCTGCCCTCGCTCCCGCCTCCCAGGGCTGAAGATCCCGGACAACGCCAACGTGTTCTACGCCATGAACTCCACGGCCAACTACGACTTCGTGCTGCGCAGGCGGGCGGGCGCCAAGGGCAAGGTGCGGCACGGAGCCAGCTCCACGCTCCGCGCGCACAAGCCCAAGGGCCTCCGCATGGCCAAGGGCATCTTCTAGTGGCGGGCGGGGCCGGCGCCACGCACTGACACGGGCCTTCCGCCCCGGACAGCCCCCAGCTGCCGCCCGGCCGGGATTGACGCCCCCTGGGCCGACCTGGCCTCCCTCCCGGACCACTCCCTGCCTTAGGTGCCTTCTGCTCTCTGGAACCAGGGGACCAACACACCGCTGCAGGGCGCGGGCCAGGGCACCCCACGCACGCCCGCCGGTGTGGACACTGCCACCTGTGCCTCGGCACCTAGGGGCTCCCCGTGCCCCGTCGGGGCTCGGCCTCGCCTCCCGCCACTCTGGCCCCTCTCGGCCGCCTGCACCAAAGATCCCACCACCGGGGCCATCCGAGAGGGGCGGCGCCCCAGCACCCGCCCGCGGATGACGGCAGTCGGGCTTCATCCCGGGAGCTGCACGTGCTGGGACCACGGAGACCTCAGCGGGACTAGGCGAGATCGCGCGAGACTTTGGGGAGACCACGTGGGACGTGCTCGCTGCACGTCGGGAAAGGAGGGCTGGGGAGGGGCGGGAGCTGAATATTTGTATAAAAGGCAAAAGAGAAAAATGTTTACCAGTGGGGGGGCGATATTTATTTGTTGTAAATAGCAAACGCTAGACTTGAATATTATATTAAAATCCAGTTTCTACGAGAGCCTGGCGGTGGTAGTGCCTTGCCGCCCGCGCCGGCGCCGTGGGACACAGGCCCTGGGCGCGCTCAGCTGCGAAGGGGCGGCGGGGTGAGACCCCCGACCGGCAGGGTCGCCATGAGCCTGGCCACAGGTAAGCGCACAGCCTGAATGTGGCTTTCCTGGCTTGGTGACGTCTCTCCCCACTATGGTGTTTTTAAAAATGATAAAATAGTTAAGGCGGGGGTGGGGCTGGGGCGGAGAGATGGTACATGGGCGGCTGTTTGCCTCGCAGCGGGGGGGCTCCCCGCCCGCATCCCTGTGGTCCCCGAGCACCCCATGAGTACCCCCTGAGTGTGACCCAAAAAGGAGAAGTAAATAAAATAGTCACACACTTGTTATGGGCCTTGGGGTGTGGCCCGGTGGTAGAGGACAGCACCCATGTGAGCCTGGGTCCGAGTCCCCGCACCACCAAGAAGTGAAAAGAAGCCGGGGCTGGTGGACCAAGCCCTGGGGGCCGGTGCTTCCTCTGCGTGTTTCTCTCCCAGGAGCGATCCCTGTCCCAGGAGTGATCCCTGTCCAGGAGTGATCCCTGTCCAGGGAGTGATCCTGTCCCAGGAGCGATCCCTGTCCCAGGAGTGATCCCTGTCCAGGAGTGATCCTGTCTCAGGGAGTGATCCTGTCCCAGGAGTGATCCTGTCCCAGGAGTGATCCCTGTCCAGGAGTGATCCTGTCCCAGGAGCAATCCCTGTCTCAGGAGTGATCCCTGTCCAGGAGTGATCCTGTCCCAGGAGTGATCCCTGTCTCAGGAGTGATCCCTGTCTCAGGAGTGATCCCTGTCCAGGAGTGATCCCTGTCTCAGGAGTGATCCTGTCTCAGGATCAGATTCTGTCCCAGGAGTGATCCCTGTCCCAGGAGTGATCCCTGTCCAGGAGTGATCCTGTCTCAGGAGTGAACCTGTCCCAGGAGTGATCCTGTCCCAGAACCAGGAGGGAGCCCTGAGCACTCGGAAGGTGCCGTAGGGGGCGGCTGCAGCTGGGCTGTTTCCTTGCGTGTTCGCTCCCGTGAGCTGCTCTTCAGGGTCCCCTGGCCCTCACAGGCCTGGTCCCCCCCAGAAGCACCTACAGGCCCGGCCTCTGTGCGGGGTCCTGACGGGTCCAGAGTACTGGCTTGTTGGGAGAGGCAGGGGTACCGGTTCCGGCCCAGGGAGCACCCGCAGTGGAGTTTGGGGCTGTGCGGCCCTGGCACGTCCTGGGCATCGGTCATGTTGACTCGGACTTACCGACTCTGACCCACCTCCCTGGGCCCGAGGTGGCCTGAGGCCCGAGGCCCCAGAGGAGCTGCCCCTCCGCCTTGTGTCTGCCACGTGCGGGGAGGAGACCAGAGAGGCCTTTGGTCACATGGGGCACCGGCTCTCCCAGGAGTCCCAGCCAGCCCATCAGGGCGCTCACAGGCACACCTCACCCCCTGGCATCGTGGGAGCTCAGAGGGACGGGCCTCCCCGCGGGACGTGAGCAGGAGGCTGTGCCTGGGGACCCCTTGCTCACGGGCCCCTCCCCCACACTAGGCAGAAAGACCCTGCTTCTGGGCGGCCTTTGGTGTGGGGATAGCAGGACTTGGGGACCTGCCCTGCTCTGTGTATCTAGGGCCCAGCCAGAGTGACCAGCGGGTGCTGCTAGAGCCCTCCCCACCAACTCCAGAATTCCAGAACCTTCTCTGGGCCAGCCCCGTCCACAGTGAGTGACGCCTGGGGAAAGTTCTCGTTGGGCGTCTGAGTCAGGAGCCTTGTTTTTTTTTTGTTTGTTGTTTTGCTTTTTTGGGTCACACCCGGCAATGCTCAGGGGGTTTCTCCTGGCTCTGCACTCAGGAATGACTCCTGGCGGTGCTGGGGGACCCTATGGGATGCTGGGAACCGAACCCATGCCGGCACAGGCCGGCTGCATGCAAGGCAAACGCCCTACCCGCTGGGCTATTGCTCCGGCCCCTGAGTCAGGAGCCTTGGACCCGGGTTCGAACTGTGGCTCAGATGCCTCGGGCAGTGCCCCCTGCAGGGCCCGTTCCTGGCTCCACATTGTCTGTGGGGCAGGGGTGCGGGCCCGTGAGGAGGGGTGAGGGGTGCACATGCCGCCGTGGAGTTAGGCTGGGGAAGTCCAGGGCCCAGTGCCCACAGCCCAGACTGCCCACGCCGCTTTACCAGCGTCAGCAGCACCCCCTGGCCACTCTACCCTGACCGTCTGCCGGGCATCTGTCCCTCCCTGCCACACCCGGAGACCATGGCGTGGCTCTGTCCACGGGAGCCGCCATACTGCCCCTCAGGCCCGCGCACCCTCTAGGAGCCACGTGGTGGGCAGGGCTGTCCCGGCGCACGGGAGGGCGCTCATTCCTTTCCCCCAGCCCCCTTTCCAGGGCTGCGGCTGAGCGCCCGGCGCCCTAGGATCACCCGGACCAGGATTACGCCTGGGGCACAGGGAGCAGAGATGCCAGGCAGGGACGAGCTTTATTTTTTGGGGGTCACACCCGCGATGCTCAGGGGTTACTCCTGGCGGTGCTCGGGGGCTCTATGGGATGCCGGAGATTGAACCTGGGTCGGCCTCATGCAAGGCAAACGCCCCGCCCCGCTGTGCTGTTGCTCCAGCCCCAGGGACGAGCTTTATTGGGGAGCTCAGGAGCCGTGGCACAGGCTTTAGAACCCAATGGCGAAAGGCATGCGGGTCTCGGGGGCTTCTGAAGGGGGCAGGGGCGCCCCCGCCGTCGGGGGCAGGGGGCGCCCTCGCCGTCGGGGGCAGGGGGCGTCCCCGCTGTCGGGGGCAGGGGGGGCATCCTCGCCGCCGGGGGGCAGGGGCTGTCCTCGCCCACGGCGGGCAGGGCCTGGCACGCCTGGACCCAGAACTGCAGGACGTCGGCACGCAGCCCCCGCTTCATGGAGCTGCTGTCAATCTTGTTGTTGATCTCCAGGTACTCTCTGCCCTCCAGTGTGTAGGGCTTCCACAGGGTTGGCACTGGCGAGTGGCCCATGTTGGGGTCCCTGTGGTGAGGAGAAGCCGGGGCTCGTGGGTGCTGGTCCTGTGCCCCCTTTCTGCCCAGCTCAGCCGGCTCGAGCCCTCCTCCCCCTCGCTGACCCCCGCGGGGGCACGTGGCAGCTTCGGGCACACTGGCCTCACCCGGTTTTGGCAAAGTTGGTCCAGTAGGCGATCAGGGACCTGGACACGGTCCTGTCCTGGTTGCGGTAGCCCAGGGGTGTGGAGAAGGGCTTCCCGAAGACGAACTGGAGGTCATCGGCGTGGTCGGCTCCCACCCACTTGGGGTAGATGGGCATCCGGGTGGGGTGTGAGAACAGGTAGGAGTAGGTTCTGCCGGTCCTGGGGGGACGCCCGGTGAGCAGGGCCAGCAGAGGCCGCCCAGGAAGCTGGAGGGCCTGACCCGTCCCCACAACTCTCACAACACGGGCGAGAGGGGCCGAGTGATGGGACGCTGGGCAGGGCTTGCTCCCCGCCCACGGCTGACCGGGCTCCAGCCCAGCGCTCGGGTCCCTGAGCCGCTGGGAGTGACCCTGAGCACTGCTGGGTGTGGCCCCAAGGGGAGGGAGGGGGAGCACGGCAGGCCGGGCTCATGGGTGGACGCTGCTGCCTTCTCCTTAGGGTTTTGCCTCACTAGGGTTTCGCTGAGGTTCTGTCCCCTGCAGTGTCAGGAGTGACCGCTTCTTGCCCAGGGGCACGCCCCTTTACTCGGCCCCGCCCCTTACTTGGCCCCGCCCCTCTTACTTGGCCTGGGCTTTGTGCTGGGCCAGGGTGATGGCCGTGGGCATCAGGAAGAGCACGTCTGTCTCAAAGTTCACCACCGTCTTCTTCTTGGCCTCCTGGGATGCGTCTCTGCTCCAGGGCTCCGTGTAGAAGTTGTAGGTGGCCTCGGCGCCTCTCGGGCCCTTGGCGAAGGTCAGCCCACTGACCAGGTGGTAGAACTCCTCGCTGCAGAGAGCAGGCCCCGCTGGGTATGACCCGGGCTTGTCCCCCACCCGCCGAGAGCCCACCTCCCGCACCCTGTGTCCAGCTCTCACTCCGTGACGCTCTGCTTGTTCTTGTCGATCGCGGGCACGTCGATGGTGGCGAAGAAGTGGCCGTCCATGTCATTGGTGCCCGCAATGTAGTCGACGTCCGCGGCGTTGTGGAAGAGGCGGATGGGCTCCTCTGGGAGGAAGTCCCCGTCCACCACGGGCAAGAAACCCAAGTAGTGCATCATGGGGTCTGCGGGCACAGGCTCGGCTCGTCCCTGTGGCACCGGCTGGGCCTGGCACCATCCTGCCCACTCTGCCCCGAGCAAGGGCCGGGGGAGGCGGGCACCGCACCCAGAGCCCCTTCTGGTACCCGCTTAAGTCTGTTCCCAGAAAGGCACCAGGGAGCCTAGTGGCCCCAAAGTGTGGAGTGGGTGGTCCCTGGCCAGAGCCCACCGGCTCAACAGCCCCGGTGCTGTCCCCAGCACTGGACCCTGGTTCCGCCCCCAGCACCCCAAGGACTCCTGGCCAGCACCAAGTAAGGCTGGGAGGCCCCAGGTAACCCAGCGCCCTCCGGCCTCACCAAGCAGTGGTCCAAGCCGTAGCAGAAGGGACCCGGTACTGCTTGGTGCCGCCCAGAACAAAGCAGGCACCACTAGAGCCCGCAGCCCCTGATGCGGACCCCGTCCCCCACCGTGTCCGGGGCGTGCCCAGCCCTGCCCCGCCCCTACACCGTCCCGCTCACTCACACTCCATGTTCCTCAGAGGCATTCTGTAGGCATTTGTCAGCGCCTTGGGGTCAGTGACCTTGAGACACTTGGCCATCCTGGCTGTGTCGTCCAGGGGGCACCCCACCTTCTTGGCAATCTGGGGCAGGTAGGGAAGGCCAGTAAGGGCAGTGGGTCAGGCGGCCAGGCCGAGAGGAGGGACGCCCCTCCCTCCTCCTCCCCCGTGCAGCCCCGCCTTACGCTTTTGGCCCAGAAGAGGGGGTTTCTCTGCACAGCCCAGGGGGTCAGGGCCACGCCCGCTCTGGCTGATGGCGCGACGAATGAGGCCCCTTGTTGTAAGGGGACAGGATCTGCAACGGGAGACTGTCACCACGGGGCCCTCTCCCTCCGGGGGCGCCTCCCCCACCCCCACAGGCCCAGACCTGCGAGAGACGCTGGCACCTCCGGCTGACTCCCCAAAGATGGTGATGTTGTTGGGGTCCCCCCAAAGGCGGCAATGTTTCTCTTCACCCAGGCGATGGCCATGTGCTGGTCCAGAAGTCCGTAGTTACCTGGGGCCGGATGAGGGGCCTGCTTGGGACCCTGGCCAGACTGGGGTGCTGGGGGCCCACAGACTCACAGCTGGCGACAGCTGGGTCCGCATGACGCTGCCCGGAGCCTGCTCGCGCTTTGCAGGTCGCGACCCCATGGTGTGTTGGGGACTTCCTGTCCCCAAGTATGTGCTCCCTGTCACTCACTTTTTTTGGGGGCGCCACACCTGGCAATGCTCAGGGATTAGTTACTCCTGGCGGTGCTCGGGAGGCCATATCGGATGCTGGGGATCGAACCGGGCCGGCTGCGCCGCAAGGCCCTCCCCCGCTGTGCTGTCGCTCCGGCCCCAACCCGTCACTCACTTGTGTCTGTCCCACTGCCCTCAGGTGTCAGTCTGTCCACCTATTCTGTGTCTCTGTCCTTCTGTCCGTCAGTCATCCGTCTGTCTCCTGTTTCAGTTTCCGGGGACTCCCGGCGTCTCCTGGTCCCGGACGGGATGGGCCCCGCACACCTGGCAGGTTGGCGTCCCCGGTGCTGAGGAAGCCCAGGGGCCCCACGCGGTAGTTGAAGGTGACCACAATGACGTTGCCGCGCGCGCGATCTCCTCCCCCATCGTACAGGTAGTTCTTCAGCACGTTGGCACCCTGGCCCGAGCCGATGAGGAAGGCGCCACCGAAGATCCAGATCATGACGGGCAGGTTACGGGAGACTGGGGGAGCAGACAGGTGACCCCACACTCCCAGGACCAGCCCCGAACCCGTGCTCACTTCAGGGACTTTCGCCTGTTCGTGGTTTCGCTTTGGGGCCCACGGCGGTGCCCCAGGAATCACACCGGGAACGCCCAGCGCTTCCTTCTCTGCGCTCAGGCATCACTCAAGGCGGTGCTCAGGGGACCAAATGGGACGCCCGGGATTGAAGCCGGGCCAGCCTCAAGCAAGACAAGTGCCCTGCCCGCTGCACGATCCCCTACCCCAGATGTGTGATTCTTTTTTGGGTCA
The DNA here is from genome assembly GCA_021461705.1 of Cryptotis parvus. Lineage (NCBI taxonomy): Eukaryota > Metazoa > Chordata > Mammalia > Eulipotyphla > Soricidae > Cryptotis > Cryptotis parvus. The sequence goes on along the minus strand of JAJIBD010005587.1, from coordinate 12,320 downwards.
CACCTGACGCTGCTCAGGGGGCTACTCCTGGCTCTGCCCTCAGGGATCACTCCTGGCAGTGCCTGGGGGACCGTATGAGGTGCCGGGGATCGAACCCTGATCAGCTGCCTACAAGGCAAATGCCGTCCCCAGACTCCAGCTGTTGACCCCCCAGCCCAGGACAGGCGGGATCCGTGGCTCGGGTTCTCCCGGCACTGGGGTCGGACCTTCCCTTCTTGCCCTGCGGCACCCAGATGTTGAGGTAGAGGCAGTCCTCGGCCCCGTAACTGCTGTCCTGGGTCAGGGTGGTCTGCAGGCAGCGCTTCTTGAACTCCTTGGCCTTCAGGGTCCTGGGGGCAGCCAGAGGGCAGGGGTCAGCTGCTGCCCACCCCTGCTGCCCCCGCCGTGCCCACCCGCTGGGCCCACCTTGCCAGCCAGGGTGTCGCTGAGGCTTCTCCAAGACCTTAGGGGAGCCGCGAAGGGGATCCCCTTGAAGACATCCACATAGTCTCCGAACAGCCCGAGTTTCTTGTTGACGCCTTCCACGAGCCGCCTTCCGTGTACACGGCGCCCAGCTGGGGGCTGTCAGTGCGCCACCTGCCACCCCCAGCTTCGAGCCGAGCCGGCCAGGGAGACAGCAGCCGCGCTGCGGTCGCTGACCCAACCCTGCGCCCGTCCTGAGAGACCCGTCCTGACCTTCCCCCTGTGCGCCGAGCTCCAACCCCTTTCCTGGCATGTGGCTTGGGAGCCGGGGCTGGGGAGAGGAACCAGCTGCCCTGGTCTGCTCGCGTGCGCCCACAGAGGCATGGCCTGGACGCCGGGGCATGTCCGAGGGACTCCAGGCTCGGTGGCGGCCCCAGCCTTCGGAGGACGCAGACGCACCGCCTGTCCTGGGCGCGCCACCCGTGCCAGCCCACACCCCCTTCCCTCCTTGATGTCTCAGCTGTTGCGGGTGAACGTCTTCCACTTGCTTTTGAGCCATCAGTAGGTGCCGCTGTTGGGGCAAGTGACAGCACAGCAGGGAGGGTCTTCCCCTGCACGCGGCCCACCAAGGGCTCAGTCTCGGCATCCCACCTGGTCCCCTGAGCTCCAGGAGTGTTTCCTGGGTGCAGAGCCAGGTAAGCCCCGCGCCAGGTGTTTATACACAAAAGTGCTTCTCCTTCACGACAGCGATGCTGCTGGCCCTGTGCAGGCAGATGCCCCCCAGCAGCCTGTGTCCAGTGCCCTTGCCTGGGCATCACCCAGATGAAGGGCCCATGGCCCGCGGGCTCTGGAACCAGCTCGGCCCACCCTGTCTGTCCAGCCCCTCCGGCCCCGATTCACCTTGCGCCGCACGACCGCCAGGCAGCAGGCCAGGCCCACAATGGTCAGCTCCGGGTGCCCCATGGTGCCTGCCCTGCCCTCCTGCTGGCCCGCGGGCACTTATACCAGGAGCGGCCGCCCGAGGGGCCCTGCCCCCCCGCCCGCCCTCCGGCCTCCCCTCTGCTGGCCTGTCTCCACGGCAGTGCCAAGGCCAGGAGGCGGCTGCCCTTTCCTGCGCTTTCCTGCCCGGCTCAGGCTAGGCCAAGGACGCAGAGGCTGGGGCACACACTGGCACCCACGTGTCCACACACAGGTGGGCAGCGGCCCCTCTTTCGCATGGCCCAGGGACGGCCACCTGGGAGCGGAGCAGGTGGCTTGGGAGCCGGGGCGGGGTGAGAGGAACCAGCTCCCCTGGCCTGCTCGCATGCGCCAGCCCTGCGGCCCGGTCCAGAGGGCAGCCAAGGGCGTCTGCCAGCAAGACTCCCGGGTGCTGACTGCGACCACGGCAGACCCTGGTCATCTCTCCCCCATCTTTCTGCTCCTTAAAGCCAAGACCGGGGCCGGAGCCATAGCACAGAGGGGAGGGCGTTTGCCTTGCACGCAGCCCACCTGGGTTCGAATCCCCGGCATCCCATATGGTCCCCCGAGCACCGCCAGGAGTAATTTCTGAGTGAAGAGCCAGGAGTAACCCCTGAGCACTGCCGGGTGTGACCCAAAAAGCAAAAAAAAGAAAAAGAAAAGAAAAGAAAAAAGCAAAGACCGGGGTCCAGGAGGCCGACAGGCTGCAGTCTTGAGGGAGGGCCCCTCTGCCTTCCCTTATGTCTGGAACCTCATTTTACTCCTTTAATTGGCTCACCATGAGCTGCAGTACCTGTCCTCGCCAGTGAGCACTCACACCATGAGCTGCAGTTACCTGTCCCTCGCCAGTGAACACTCACACCATGAGCTGCAGTTACCTGTCCCTTTGCCAGTGAACACTCACACCATGAGCTGCAGTTACCTGTCCCTCGCCAGTGAGCACTCACACCATGAGCTGCAGTTACCTGTCCCTCGCCAGTGAGCACTCACACCATGAGCTGCAGTTACCTGTCCCTCGCCAGTGAGCACTCACACCATGAGCTGCAGTTACCTGTCCCTTGCCAGTGAGCACTCACACCACACTTTTCTCTCTGTCCTGGCCGCTCCAGCTTGCAGTACAGGTACTGACAGGTCACTGTGTGTGGCCTTTACCTAGTCTTCTCTCTGCACTTAGATCTTGTCCAGAGGCCTCACTGTGTCGACAGCCCCGTAGGGGCCCTGGCAGGCGCAGGTGACCATGGACCGTGTCGGCCGACAGCCACCTTTAGCCCTTTGTTGCAGCCACGCGGACACTCTCCCGTCTGCTCCGTCCCACCGTCCTGTGCCAGCGGGTGTCTGGAGACCAGAGATCTTCAAATTCACTGTCCAAGCCCACGTTGCCCGTGAATCTGCAGGCTTGGCCTTTGTGAACATGCAGCTTTTCCTGGAAGATTCTGGAACGCGTCAGGCAGTTGCATCACCCTGGCGTGAGGGCGCTGGGCCAGACGCCTGAGGCGGCCTCCCAGCTTCGGGCTGGCCCCCCCCCCCCACCCCCAGGCCTCCTGGACGCTTGTGTCCTCCCTGTGGGTGGAGGAGAGGGTGGGGAAGGCGGGACCGATCCCTGCTGTGTGCTGGCACGCATGGATCTGGGAGCCCCAGGCGCCTGCACCAAGGTGCCAGCTGGGGGCCTCCTTGCGGGCAGCCGCCCAGCTTTGAAGGCAAACGCCCTACCGCTTGTCACTAACTGCGGTCCCCAAAGCCCCACGGGGAATGACCCCTGCCCGGAGCCAGGAGTCAGCCGCACGATACCCTAGGAGCTGATTGGGGCCCAAACACAGGTCAGGTGCGGGGACTGCGGGCGGGGAGTCCGGGGTCAGCGGGGGACGGGTCAGGTTTCTGGCTTCCATCTTCCATGTGCATCATGTATGATGGGAGCTGAGGGCCGGAGCGACGGGACACAGGAGGGCTCCTGCCTTCGACCCCCAGCGCCCGGAGTCGCCCGAGTGCTTCTCCCTACGGAAACCCCTCCTGGCCGGAGCCGCCAATCCTGGCTGCTGCTCTGTGTAGCTGCAACTTGATTGGCCACTCGACCTCCGGAGCCCGCCCTCCCTGCCACTGCCTCTAGCCCCGCCCCTTTGTGCCTCTTCCCACAGCCCCGACTGGGGCCGCCTCCGTCACAGGTTCTTTTTTTTTTTTTGCTTTTGCCTTCTTTTGGGGTCACACCCGGCGATGCTCAGGGGTTTCTCCTGGCTCTGCACTCAGGAATTAATCCTGGTGGGGCCTCGGGACCACATGGGATGCTGGGGATCGAACCCGGGCCGGCCGGTGCAAGGCAAACGCCCTCCCCGCTGGGCTGTCGCTCTGGCCCGTCAGGTTCTTGCGAAACTCAAAGCCGTGATGCCCCGGGAAAGGCGTCTCCGACAGGCGCTGTGGCCTCTGCCGGCCACCTGGCCATACCTCGTCACTAACCCGGGCCTGCACCGGGAGACCGAAGGCCGCATTATTTCCAGTTATCCATACCTTGTGCCTTGTGCCAGCTGCCAGAAACAATTTGGAAACAATATAAAAAGGCTGGAGCGCTTGTCTTGCACACGGCCAGTGCGGGTTCAATCCCTGGCCCCCTAATGGTCCCGAGCCCACCAGAAATGACCCCTGAGCAGAGCCAGGAGACGGCCCTGAGAACCAGCAGGTGTAGCGGCAAAACTGAACTACACCAGGTGGGGCTAAGCCGGCGCCAGCCTGTCCTAGAGGGGGAGGTCACTGCGCATGAGCGCAGGCAGCCTGCGCCTGTGTAGGAAAGGAAACGGTATTTATGTCTTTTGGGTCACACCTGGCAATGCTCAGGGGTTACTCCTGGCTCTGCACACAGGACTCACTCCTGGCGGTGCTCGGGACCATGTGGGATGCCGGAGATCGAACCCGGGTTGGCTGTGTGCAAGGCCAACGCCTCCCCGCTGTGCTGTCGCTCCGCCCATTTATTTATATCTGAATGTGGTGGCAGATCTCGTGTGTGTGGTTTGAAGCCGCCATTGGCCGTGATGTGCCGGGACCAAGCACAGGGGCCTGAGCGGCACCGCTGAGTGCTCTGGACTGCTGGGCGGCCCCTGAGCCCCTTCCCAGGGCCTGTCTCAGGGTCTCTTCTACAGTATGGGCTTCCCCACGGCCACCTGGCTCAGGCAAATCTCTAATCAATAAGGCTGTTTCAATATTAGCTCAGCACTGTTGAGACAGCTGGGCCTCCCCCGTCACCAGCACGAGTGTCCGTTAAAACAATGACTGTTTTGGTGTTTGGGCCACACCTGGGTGCTCGGGAGCACTCCCGGCGGTACAGGCGGACACTTTCATCAGCTCCAGGTCACTCGCTGAATAAAGATAACGAAAATTACCTGCGAGGCTGGAAGCTTTGAATCCTGGTATGGACGTAGGAAGCCCTAAGGTGGACCCTGGGAATGTCCTGCGCTGGACAGTGGGGAAGTACCTGGGGACATCTCCGGGTAGTGCTGGGCACACCAAGGACCCCTCAGTGTGGGGGTCGGCCCTGGCCCGAGGCTGGAGCGCTTCAGCTCACGGCTGTCTGGCCTGCGGAAGGCTCCCAGTACTGAAGGGGCAGAGCAGAGACGAACCCAGCGGATGCCCCAGGGTGCCACGCAGAGGGAATCCCCGGAAAAAGCTTTTCCAGATGGAAGCGCAGCCCGGGAGGGCAAACACGCCTGTATTGAGTTCAGCTGAGCCGAACGTGGTGAGTCACATGGGCTCGATGCCAGGCCCAGGCCGCCCGTGCCAGCCCCCATCCCATCACCTCTGCTCGGAGCTCATGACCCGATGGCGTGAAAGAACCCAGACCACAAGGGCCAGGGAGATGGCCCAGTGGTCAGTGCCCTGAGGTTGGCTCCTGTGCTCTGCTGGCACAGGACCCAAGTTCAAACTCCAGAACACGATGGGGCCGGAGCGATAGCCCAGCGGGTAGGGCGTTTGCCTTGCATGCGGCTGGCCTGTGCCGGCCAGGGTTCGATCCCCCGGCATCCCATATGGTCCCCCGAGCACCGCCAGGAGTAATTCCTGAGTGCAGAGCCAGGAGTAACCCCTGAGCATTGCCGGATGTGACCCAAAAAGCAAAAATAAATAAATAAATAAATAAATAAAATTAAAAAATAATAAAACCAAACTCCAGAACACGAGGTCCCAAGGCCCCTGAGCACTGCTGGGTGTGACAGTGGAGGCCACCTGCTTAGGAGACACCCCCCAAAAAAAAAAAAGCAGGAATTGTTCAAAGCTTCAAGAGACACAGATACGGAGATATTCTACGTTCACAAACAGGCAGGTAGGGCAGAAAGCACACACAGGGCTAAAGCACTTTGCTTGGCTCAAACCCCAAGCAACACAGAGCTTCATGCTGAGCAGCGCCAGGACTGGCCGCTGAGCACACGGGCTGCGGCCCCATCACCCCCAAATGCTCATTTCCCAAACCAGAACGAATGCAAGCTCTGTTCAAAGTTCAATATTTTTTCATTTTTAGCGACTCTACAATGTTAGTGACAGGGTTTCATGCACCTTTTTTTTTCTTTTTGGGTCACACCTCGCGATGCTCAGGGGTTTCTCCTGGCTCTGCACTCAGGAATTACTCCTGGTGGTGCCTGGGGGACCATATGGGGATGCCGGGATCGAACCCGGCTGGCATGGGTCGGCCGCATTCAAGGCGAACGCCCTACCCGCTGGCTTTCGCCTGGGCCCGGTTTCATGCACTTTTTGTTTTTGGGTCATACCGGCAGTGCTCAGGGGTTACTCCCGGCTCTGCACTCAGGAATTGTTCCTGGCGACACTCGGGAGACCATATGAGATGCCAGGCAAATGCCCTGCCTGCTGTGCCATCGCTCCGGCCCACTTCCTCATGCATATTTTTAAAGGGAACCAAAATAATATTTATGAAATAACGAAGAAGCTCTATAGGCAGAGAGCCCTAAGGGAGAAAAAAGAGGTATATTATGACCAAACAATTGTCATTAAAACTGTCTGCTACAAACAGTGGAACAAAGACAAACTAAAAAGGACTAGTCAGAGCCGTGAAATGAAGACCTTGGAGCGACAGACCACTGAGAGCAGAGAGGGCTGGATGGAGGGCTCCACCTGCGGTGGGGTTCAGGCCCCCACCGGGAGGGAAGGACGAGGCTATCTCTGAGAAGCGGCATGCGGTGACTGCACCCCAGCAGGCTGGAGCCGGCCAGGCAGACCCCGACAGATCCAGCCAGGCTGGACGGACCCGCAGGATCCGGCAGCACGAGGTGGAGAGGCGGCGCCAGGGCTGGGCACTGGCCTCGACCCGGCTGACCCCGAGAGTTCCCTTTGCGCTGCACAGCACGAGCGAGCCACGAGCAGGGCCACAGAGCCCAAACGCTGCTGGGCAAGGCCCAGGCCCAAGAGTAAACAGCTGGGACACTACATCACACATTGTGTACAGCAAAGGAAATATGGGGCCAGAGACAGCACGATGGGGAAGGCATCTGCCTGGCACGGGCCACCCTGGAGCCAGTGTCCCAGGTCAGGGCCCAGAGTGGCGCTGGTGGTCACCAAAGGGTGCCGGGTTCACGCACTGAACGGTCAGGCCTGGGGTGCCACGCAGGGGCAGTCCCGACCAAACACGGCAGGGCTGAGATGAACCAAAGCCAGGGGGGGGGGGCAGGGCCGCAGTCCTGGCGGCCGCTAAAGCCTGTGGAGACAGGGAGTGCCCGATGTCCGTCCTGCCCCGAGCTTGGTCGCTGGCTCCGCAGGGCCAGCGCTGCTGTCTTGCAGTGTCCCGCACTGAGGCAGCTGCAGGCCGACCCTGCCCTGCCCACCGCCTGGAAGCAGGGGCCGTGGGCCTCAGCAGCTGGGACGGACAGTGGGAATGCAGCCCAGCGAAACGGGCCCAGGGCTCGGGACAGCCCAGCCTGAGCAGCCCCTCCTGGCGGAAAAGCCGAGGTGGAGAGGGAGAGGGAGACCCGGGCCCTGTTGCTAGCCCCGGGTCCAGGAGGGCCCACCTGCCCGGGAAGGGCTTCCTGGAGCCTCCCTCTTCCCGGGTCAGAGGCTGCTCACTAAGTGTGGGGCCTGCCACATGGCTGAGGACCTGGGAGTTGGACCCCAGCCCCGTGACCAACTGCCGCTTTCTGGGGTCCCTGCTGCTCCGCCCCACCCACCAGGTCCTTAAGGCCCTCGCGTGGACCCACAATGGGCCGACAACGGGACAGCGGAGACGGCGTTTGCCTTGCACGCAGCCAACCTGACCGGAATCCCTTATGGTCTGAGCACCACCAGGAGTAATTCCTGAGTGGGGAGCCAAGGGTACCCCTAAGCATTGTCAGGTGTGACCCCAAGAACCTCAGTCACCGAATGAGGCATCAGTGAGGAGCTGCCGGGGCCCCACGCTAGGGTCCCCCCAACACCGAAGAGATGGAGGAGGTGAGCCCGGGGCCACACACCCCACAGGAGCAGCCCTACCCTGGGTCAGCGCTTTCTCGCTGCGGCCCCGGCTCTCAGTCAACGGGGCCAGTGACCCGCAGGGCTGGAGGCGTCTGGCCGGGCTCGGCACTGTGGGGCCAGGCCGCATCTGGGGTCCCAGCACCCGGCTCAGGGCCGCGTCACACGTAGTCCAGCAGCTCTGTCTCCATCTCGTTGTCACTCGCATCCGACGGCTTGAAGTCTTCCTCCTCTTCCTCCTCCTCCCCCCTCCTCCCCGTCCCGTCCTCCCCGCACTCGAAGGCCGGCTGCTCCTGGCCGTCAGCTTTGGCCGGGCTGGAGAAGAGCGCTGTGGGGATACAGGGCCGTAGGGGCCTGGGGGCAGACGGGGGACCCCAGGGCCGCTGGTGCCCGAGGGAGCGCCCGCACCTGGCCTCCTGGGCGCGGATGGTCTGGCGGATCATGAGGGACATGGGCCACGCAGGGCGTCGCCCGTCTTGGGAGGCACCAGCCGTCCCCTTCGGTGCAGCTGCTCTCCTGGCCGTCGTTGCGGCGGATGATCTCCCTGCAGCCTGGGAACACGCGGGCGCAGCGGTCACGGCGCTCCGGGGACTGGGAAGGCTCACCAGGCTGGGGCTCGGCGGGGGGAGCCTGAGGAGCAGCGGGTGCTTCCTGGGGACCCAGCACTAACAATCCAGTAGCAGCAACGCGAGAAGAACCCAGGCAGCCGGGCGAGGGCTGCCAGGGCCCCGCCAGGTACCACCTGCTGCCCGCCTTTGCCCACGGCACTTTACTCCCCCACGTTGAGGTCACACAGCTGGTAGAACATCTGTCGATAGGGCGGCAGGGCCCCGTCCTGGAAGATGTACACGGAGTCCTGCAGGGGTGGCCAGAAGGTGGCAGCACGTCCCAGGGGGCCGGAGCCAACCCACCCCCACTCCCTGCGCCCACCTTGAGCTTATACTTGCTGGAGGCGGGTTTCTGGGCACTGGCAGCTCCCGAAGGGCCCAGGCCCTGCTTCAGGTCCTGCACAGTGACCTGCTGGCTGGCTGGGGGGGCAGGGAGCGGGTGAGTTCATGGCCTGGTCTGCACCCCTGCCCTGCTGCCCAGCCTGAAGCTCACCTGTCTTCGGACAGTGACCGGGAGGCTGTAGTTAGAGGTGCTGCGCTTGGCCTTCACCGGCAAGTCACTGGGGTGGCCTGCAGGGGCGGGGAGGGTCACAGGGGGTGGAGCCTGCAGGGGCGGGGCAGATCACAGGGGGTGGAGCCTGCAGGGGCGGGGAGGGTCACAGGGGGTGGAGCCTGCAGGGGAGGGTGGGTGACTGGGGTGGAGCCTGCGGGGTCACGGGTGGAGCCTACGGGCGGGGAGGAGTCTGTCTGCCCTGGGTGTGGCCTGCAGGTGAAGGGGCTCCTCAGCACCCGCCTTCTGGCAAACACGCCCCAGAGTCCAGGCAGCTGGACAGCCCCGTGGCGGCCCCTTCCGGCACGGCCGCTGCTGGGGGCAGGCACGCCACGCAGCCAGGCAGTGTTACCGTATTTCATCCCACACCGGATCCGAAATCCAGGACCTGGTACATCTTGGCGGCAGGATCCTTCCGGGGTCGTATCCGGCGGATCCAGAGGCTCCTCCAGGGCCCCGTTATCTGGAGGTGCCGGGGGGTGCGAGGAGAGGTCAGGCCGGCACCCAGCCCTGCCGTGGGCACTGCCCGTGGGGCAGGTCCAGCCTTCCCAGCCCGACCTGTTGTGGGAAGGCGGTGCAGGCAGTGGCGGCTCCAAGCACGGGCGGGAGTGACCTGTGCCCCCTAGGGTGGATGACCCTGCCCGCACTGACAGCGCGACCCCGAGCTTCAGCAAAAGCCCAATGTCCTCTGGGGCCGGGAGGCCTGAGTCCCCCAGACCGCCGGCAACACACGGAGCAGCCCCAGAGGCTCAGGGCTGGGAGGAACCTCGAGCACGGACCCAAACCCTCCTCTTCCACGAGGCTAATCACAGGCCAATGCCACCCACGGCAGTGCAGGGCCAGGGCCGGGGCGCAGGGCTGCCACTGACCGTGTGCTAGGCCAGGGAGAGCCGGGCGGCGGGGCGAGCGCCGTGTCACTCACCATGTAATAGGCCAGGGAGGGACGGGCGGGGCGGCCGCCGTGCCACTCACCATGTAATAGGCCAGGGAGGGACGGGGCGGGCGAGCGCCGTGCCACTCACCATGTAATAGGCCAGGGAGGGACGGGCGGGCGGAGCGCCGTGCCACTCACCATGGAATAGGCCAGGAGGGGACGGGCGGGGGCGAGCGCCCGTGCCACCGCCATGTAATAGGCCAGGGAGGGCCGGGGCGGGCGAGCCACGTGCCACTCGCCATGTAATAGGCCAGGAGGGCCGGGGCAGGGCGAGCGCCGTGCCACTCACCCATGTAATAGGCCAGGAGGGACAGGGCGGGGCGGCGCCGTGCCACTCACCATGTAATAGGCCAGGGAGGGACGGGCGGGGCGAGCGCGGTGCCACTCACCATGTAATAGGCCAGGGGAGGGACGGGGCGGGCGCAGCCGTGCCACTCGCCATGTAATAGGCCAGGGAGGGCCGGGCGGCGGCGCCGTGCCACTCACCATGTAATAGGCCAGGAGGAGGCGGCGGGGCGGGGCGCCGTGCCACTCACCATGTAATAGGCCAGGGAGGGCCGGGCGGACGAGCGCCCGTGCCACTCACCATGTAATAGGCCAGAGAGGGGGGCCGGGCGGGGCGAGCGCCGTGCCACTCACCATGTAATAGGCCAGGGAGGGCCGGGCGGGGCGAGCTACGTGCCACTCACCATGTAATAGGCCAGGGAGGCTGGGGCGGGCGAGCGCCGTGCCACTCACTATGTAATAGGCCAGGGAGGGCGGGCGGGGCGAAGCCGTGCCACTCACCATGTAATAGGCCAGGGGAGGGCCGGGCGGGCGAGCGCCGTGCCACTCACCATGTAATAGGCCAGGAGGGTCGGGCGGGCGAGCGCCGTGCCACTCACCATGTAATAGGCCAGAGAGGGCCGGGCGGGGCGAGCGCCGGTGCCACTCACCATGTAATAGGCCAGAGAGGGCCGGGGCGGGCGGCGCTGTGCCACTCACCATGTAATAGGCCAGGGAGGGGGCGGGGCGAGCGCCGTGCCACTCACCATGTAATAGGCCAGGGAGGGCCGGGCGGGCGGCGCCTGTGCCACTCACCATGTAATAGGCCAGGGAGGGCCGGGGCGGGCGAAGCGCCGTGCCACTCACCATGTAATAGGCCAGGGAGGGTGGGCGGCGAGCGCCGTGCCACTCACCATGTAATAGGCCAGAGAGGGCCGGGCGGGCGAGCGCCGTGCCACTCACCATGTAATAGGCCAGAGAGGGCCGGGCGGGCGGGCGCTGTGCCACTCACCATGTAATAGGCCAGAGAGGGCCGGGCGGGCGAGCGCTGTGCCACTCACCATGTAATAGGCCAGGGAGGGCCGGGCGGGGTGGGCGCTGTGACACTCACCATGTAATAGGCCAGGAAGGGCAGCAGGACCTTGAGCTTGTCCGGGTGGATGCTGAGGTTGGCCTTGACGGCGCTCGAGACCACACCGGGCGGACACTGAACATCTGCAGACGTGCAGAGGCTCAGCACAGCCCCGCCCCGCCCCGCACTGCTCCAGGGAAGGGGAAGGGGCCCACACGGGCGGCCAGCTGGGCTCTGTGGGGCACCTCCGGGGTCCCTGCCGCCTCACCTTGCGCAGCCTCCTCCGCCTGCCGGTCCACCGGGTTGGCGCCACCCGCCTCCAGGTGGTGGAACCGCGGCCTCCAGCGGCTGCCCGGGCACCTCGGGGTCCTCAAAGTTGACAAAGATGGCATTGTGGGGCGCCGCGCCCTGCTCAGGATGAGGTTCTCGCAGGAGACCGTGGGATTGTTGTAGCCTTCCCTGGGGGGCAGGGGACGAGTGAGCAGAGCGGGAGACCCCACCCCACGCAACCCCCTGGTCTCAGGGGCACGAGGGCCACGGGCTGGCGCTGAAGCTGGACGCAGGCCTGGGGCGCCTGAACCATGACCCTGGAAAGGTGCCCATGGGGTGGCTGACCACCTCCCACGGCCCCCCTGCCCCTCTGAGGGGCCTCGAGCATCACCATAAGAATGTGGGTGAACAAAAAAAGGGGGCCGGAGCGATAGCACAGCAGGGAGGGCGTTTGCCTTCCAAGCGGCCGACCCAGGTTGATCCCCGGCATCCCATATGGTCCCCGAGCACCACCAGGAAATTCCTGAGCGAAGGGCCAGGAGAAACCCCCTGAGCGCCGCCGGGTGTGACCCAAAAAAGGAAAAAACAAAAACCAGAATGAGGGTGGCTGGACGCTGCCGCGGCCCTCAACCCCGAGAGCAGTGAGGGTCTGTGAGAGCTGGGGAGGGGGCTATTAAGAGCGCCAGAAACCCCCGCTGCAGTGGGGGCTAACGGAGGCCGGCCCCTCCTGCCGTGGCCTCCCTGCCCCTGGCGCTGAGCCGCATCGGGGCCCCAATGCTGGACTCTCAGCGGCCAGCCCTACCCACACCCCTTCGAGGCCCCAGTCTCCCATCA